>CAJPEX010000067.1:0-183150 GCA_905338405.1 Notodromas monacha | reverse complement strand
TTTTTCCCCCCCCCCCCCCCCCCCCCCAAAAAAACGGTGACAATTTTGGCCTCCATTCGCTTTGCCGAACATTCATCAATATGTCGTCGTCGCCGGGTGATTTTATGTAAAAATCAGTTTACGTATATATTCCTGAAATTCAAGAATCCTTTTTTCTAGTATTTCTCGCGTTTTCGTGAGCCAGATGTCCGACAACCGAACTATAAACTTAAACGGGGTTCGTGACGTAATGAACCGAATTGTGCGAAGGTAGGTTTATTTCTGCAGAAATTTATCGGGTGAGCAAAATACCACGACGCAATTCTGTTTTTTACGGATGAAAATAAAAGAATTGTTTTTCTTTCTCAAAAACGTGGCAAATCGCCTTAATTCCACAATGACTCGGAATATCCCTTTTGAATTTTCGTGTGCATTTTAATGCGGAAATAACATGTTTGTCTCGAAGTTTCGAAAGGATGCGAACAAATCCGACTCCATTCGGAACTTTACGACATGACTGTCAGTTTACATTTCTTTCATTGAGAATTAGTCTTAATAAAATGTGCAGTAGAATGAAGAACGCGTTTTCCATTTGACTGAACAAAAAATGTTGAAGAAAAAAATTGGATTTTCATTCGAAGCCATTCTGATCCCGCGTCAGTGGTGAAATAAATCGTTCTTCTGCGGTGGGATGGCTTTCGAAATTTGCATGAATTTCCGCTTCGAAGAACGAATGAAACTCACGTCTTGGTTTATCGCGTTTCATCGGAGTCTTCCTCCGAACAACGAAGCAGATGCTAGCGTCGGAAAGTCGACAGGATGATGTCGGTGTCGATAATTCATCATCGCCGGGATCCGACAGCGACGTGAGCAGCATCGACCGCGTCGCATGATGTTGCAGAACTGACCATTGGAAAAAAAATTTGAAATCGATTTTCTCCGACGACCGAACTTTCAGCAACCAGCATCAATCATTTCTTGAAGCTCAAGCAAGTGACAGATAGGAAATCTGGATTGCGCAAGTCTCACATGAGACTCACTAAAACTTCCTGCAAAAAAGAAGGCATTCATGCTTCATCATCAATCACGCTTGTATACAGCTTCAATTTAATCCGGAAGAACTATTCCAGAAGTTCGAATTTCATCGAGGATCTGCAGAAATCTTCCATCTGCGAACTGATATGCGTGGTCACGTAGAAATTCCATGCAACCAAAGTTTTTCAATTAATTTTATACATATGCATGCAATTAATTCGATGCTCTCCTTATTTTAAACAATGGACTCACCATCCTTGATAAGAAGAAAACTGAAAAAAAATTTTGCATAAAAAATGTCAAGCACCAATATTGTTGAAAAGTTCGATTATATGGCTTTCTAAAAAAAGAGGGACTCAGTCCATGAACAATATTTTATTCGCGTACATTCTTCGTCCACGGGCACATTTCTTGGCTCACTTCAGGCGACTGTCAATGCAAAAATACTTGTTTCGCTTCCATAAACATCTTTCCGTCATAATCCCACACCGACGTCCAAAACTGAAAACTTCCCGGCGTTACTAACTTTAATCTTACATTTGAAGACAGAAAAGCGGACAACAATATATTTATTCTTTGAAAAAATCCTTCGTAAAAAAAAGCCGAGTAGCAAAGGAATCTTTTCTTTCTCCAATCGCTCCATAAAGGCAAATGCATCCAATCCAATGATTAAAAAATATCATTTTTCTTGAGCGATTATACGGACGTTCCTCGATGCTTCCAACACACTTTTGGTACAAACACACAAGTCCAACGTTTGGCAATATTTATAGACGAATAACGTACTTTCCAATCCAACCGCAAGTGAAAACAAGCTGAAATAGCGGGTATTTGCTGAAAAACTGCACATTCCAACGCGTGCGCATTCGAATTAAAATCGACGGAAAAACGCCAGTGTTGACCGAACACTGACATTATAATAATTTTGAAAAATCCATGCTTTCTCTGAAATCATCTTAATAGAGCATTTTGTGTATCTTGAGGATCTTTCCCAACCTTTGCTTTGCAGTCGCCATGCCTTTCTTTGGTCTACCTGAAATTAGAAAACCGAGAAACCGATCAGAAAACCACGACGCGAAAAAAACAGTCCACTGCGTCATAGGTCGCAGTTTTTCTAACCGAACACGGAAAGGAAACAGAAATCGCATCTTAGCGATGCATACAAAACGTAACGAGGAAATAGTAACAATACTGTAAAATAATTGTCTTTTCATTGCAGTTTAATGCTACACAAGACATTCCAAAACGTGAAACCTGGAAGCATCAATTCCGTACGAAAATATTCAAGACCATGAATGGTAACCTGATCCTCACTGACGATATGGTAAATATTTTAAAGGCAAAATAAATGCGACGTGTGTCCTATTTTGAAGTAATTTTGGGACTTTACTGTGAAAGATTCTATCGGACGAGCTTACGTTTAAAAGCGTCCGAAGAAGACGACGACGACGGAGAACTTTTCGGTGCCGGAAAGGAACGAAAGCCCAGCTTCGTATCCTTTTTAACATTTCCTCCAAGCAAGGCGGGGCTATTCAGCAGGAAAGCCGCCGTCATGTGCAACGGAGACGTCGGATCCGATGGGTCGGGGGACGACGACCGCCCAGCGCCTTCCGGCGATGCCCAACTCGGACCAGCCGACGACGATGACGTCGTCGGCACGGAGCTTTTCCGTGCTTCTTGCAACCCTTTCTCAGCCCAGGTTCGCTGCGTGCCTTCGCGATGCGGTCGTTCGGGTTTCGGGCCGGAAACTACCCTCGCTCTTGGACTCCACGCAGAATCTTCGGGCTTCTTGCTTCCGCCACCGAGTTTCCGCTTTGTCCCGTCGGTCCCTAATTCGTCATCCGAGTCGTTCAGCGGCGTGTACACTGAAAAAAAAAAACCGATCAGCTTGAAAAACTGAAATCATTACTCCTGATGAAAGTTTTCTTCTTCCCAAAAAAATGATAATTCAAAAAAAATGAAGGGTTTTCCCCTTTGACGTTCGAACCTACTTTCTGGAATACTCACCAGGTGTCACCAAAATCTCTGGGATGATCAAAAACCCTGTCTTTCAGACTCTCAACGTAATACATGCCATGAGATACGTTTTTTAAACATGAAGGTGTAGCAAAAATAACGTAACATTTTTAACACGATCAAAAATACTAGAAGTAAGATATAAAACAAAAAATCCACTCTGTAACACATTCAATCCCTTTTCCTGAGAGAGAACGGATATTCCATAAAATCTTAAATTTGTGGCTCAACACACTTTTCTGGCATCACAGTATTTGCGAAGGCAAGTTTCTTCACAAAAATCTTTTTTCATCATTCAATGCTCAAAAAGATTAAGCGATGAATGTTATCAAAACAAGTGTATATGTTTTGGTTTCCCCTCTTTCTCAAAGTTAGAGTGTTCATTGAGACAGTCAATCATTCGCACCCCTTCTCAAATAAAGTAAAAATATGCAATCATCTCTGCAGTAAACAGATAATCACCAAAATCGTCATCCTGGTGAACCTCTTTCACAGGTTCTCCATCTGAACCTTGGTCATCATCCTTAGTATCGACGATGTGATAGGGTTCCAACGGACGATGCTTCTTCACGTTCTGCTTAGTACTGCTCAATCCCGTCGACATAGAAAGTGGGTTCGCCAAGCTCGAGGAAGCCATGAGCGAGCCGCAACCCGTGTGCACTGGAGAGGACACATGCACGGGGGATTCGGAACCATACATGGGAGAATTGCCGGCCAACCGAGAGCTCATCGCGGAAGACAAAGGAGACTGCCACGGGGGTGTCCCCGATGAGGAAGTGAGACCAGGAAATGGATTCACCCGACCAATGGACAGCATACCAGCAATGGCATCCCGAGTTGACGGTGACGCTCTCCCGGACCTGTGAGCAAATTTAGTCGCTTTTCAAAAACATGTTTATTTCAAGCAAGTCCAATCGAGACAGCCAAAATAACATCGTCTGGGAATTTAAAAAAAAAAGAGTGAAACGAATTTTTTAGCTGCGTCTATTCATGAAGAAATGTATCAGTTTAAACTTTAAATTATGCTAAGAAAACGATGACTGACCTCGGTTTCTAGGATATAAACCAAAAGATCCTATTAAACGAACTCCGATAGTTAACAATAAAATCTGATGTTTTAGAATATGAAACTTATATTTTCTCAAACTTGGAAATCATGACGGCCCGAACGGCATAAAATTCGAATAATGTAACAGCGTCATTCAATTAAACTAATAATTTCTTAAATCCTGCCTCATCGCAGAATAAACACGGAAGAATTTGCTGGAGATTAAAATACTCACTCTACCACTTCCTGGGCGATTCGTTTGTCCTCCGCATCCAGAACTGACGCTTTGAGCAGTTGATCAATTCCAGAACTCGAAGTGTGGTCCCAGGTCGACTCCAATCGGTCAGGACTGCCGGTCCCATGAACCGGGGAAGTTGCGACGGAAATTCCACCACGTTTTCCAACTGCAACGAAGTGCTCAATCATATTTCAAAAGAAAATGTAACAGCATCAACTCGAAAATATGACGAAAGAAAAAAAATCTGGACTAAAACTTCGTCAAATTTTAAAAGTCACCGTAATTAATGTTGACGGTTTTATTTAATGTTTTTATTCTAAAAATTGTGTGCATCAGAAGCAAGCTTGCATTTTACTAGGAAATCAAAAATACCATGAAATGCATGAAGCAATCCGAAAAGAAGACGCGTCCTGATTATTTCAAGCCAATATCACAAGAAAAAATGCATCTCATTTTTTTCAAGTAAAAAATAAAAATAAAATGCCCTTTAACTCACGAGAAAATTTAAGCTTGAAAGTTTCCGGAACAGGAGATTTCACGGGATCAGTGACGACAGCGTGTTCGTCTATCACGAGGCCGTTCAACACTTCTTCTTCCTCAACTTCCTTTTCACCGTCCGCGCTGCTCTTCTTGGCGACAACGACGGGAGCTGCTTCGACGGCTTTCTTCGCCTTCGATCGCGCAGGTTTTCGAACGGGAGTCTTTTCGGTACCGGGTTTTCGTCTTTCGGCAGGTGTCTTTTTCTTCGACCCTGTCTGCACAACTGCTTTTCTCGGCTTCTTCGTCTCCTGATTCTTCGGGGGATTTTTTGCGGTTTTCTTGGATATTTTCACGACCAAATTTCCCTCGTCGATATTTTCGTGAGTTTCCCGCTTCGTCGCCGGAGATTTCCGCTTTTTCACAGGCTTGATTTTCTAAAAATAAAAAAGCCTTTTTCATTCAAATGTTTTCTCCTTCGGGGATAAACATGCAGTGCTTATAAATAAGGTATTTATTTACCACACGCTTTTTTCAATTGTAAACTCAAATCTTGGTTTCAAGAAATTTCAGCCGGTGTCGACTTTACCACAAACCTTAAAAAAAACCACAAAAGTATTATGCGAGCTTTAACCAAGTTTCCCTAAACAACATGCAACGAACTTCACGAAACATGTATTATTTGAAAAATAATTATAATTCGCGGCCGTCGAACGTGAAGGAAGAACTGCTCTACGCACTCGAAAATATCAAAGAAGATAAATTTGATAAATGAAGATCATATTTCGCGTCTGAAACGTAGTACGCACGAAAAAACTATACAAAAATGTACGTCAGCCAGTTCGTCTGTTCGAGATTGACGAAGCCAAAATTTTTTGATGTTGATAAAGAAATCCTGTATCGCAAAGCAATCAAAAAGTCCGCCCATCTTTCACTAGTATCACTACTGACAAGGAGAATCCAATTATTCGTTATGAGGAGAATATTTTCGTAGATAAGGCGCATTGTAGAAATAACATTGAGGTAATCGTTGATCACCTTTTCTGCAGCAATAATGACGGTCGACTTAGCGGATTCCGACTTCGATGGATCATGTTTGATAGAAAGCTTCAGAGGCTCGACTTTCCTAAAAGTGTTGGCAACCTGTGAGAACATACCGAAGACGTCACTGTCTCCAGGTACATCCTTATTGAGATCCTCGGGGGCAACTTCAGGCTTAGTTTCCAAATCCACGGATTCTTCCTCAGATTTCACGGGTTCGGTTTCGACAAGTTTCTTCCTATTCTTCCCACGTGGCTTCGCTTTTTCAGCAGAATTTTTCTGCGGAGACGGTTTTTTCGTCGGTGGTTTTTTCAAGACCTGATTTGACTCAATTTCGCCTTCATTGGATTCGTCCTCGAAGTCGAACTGGGTCATTGGGTCGGGTTTAACCGCGTCTTTTAACGCTCCCCGGGTTTTCTTTGGGGTCCAACGAGGGAGCTTAACAGGTGGTGCTTCTTCGACCGTTTTCTTCATGGTTCTCTTGAGACCTTTCCGAGGAGCAGGTTGAACAGGTGACTCGGATCTATAACGTGCTGGTGCTCGCCCACGAATGCGTTGAGACCCTCTCGCAGGTGGCTGTGCTTCGGTCTCGGCTTTAACGACAGGGCTGTCACGCTTCTCTGACGGTATTTCTCCTTTAGTTTTCTCCTTCGAAGGTACACTTTTTTTTTGCTTTTCCGGTTCCGCTTTCTTGGATTTCGCCGTCTCAGATTTTGGGGCTCTCGCAGCTGCCTGACTTGCAGCTACACGTTGATTACTTCGTTTCGCTTTCGTTGTTTGTGTCGGCTTCGGCGACGCGTCTTTTGCAGGGACTGGTTTTGCAGATACCGTCGGATTTGCCGGCATCGGAGAAGGGCTCTCATCTTCCAACGCGATTTCACCGAGTTCCTTTTCCAAAAATTTGACTTCCTTAGCTAGGTCTTTAACCAGTTTGTTTGGTTCTGAAATGGGGATCGGTTCTCGTCTGGCCGATGTAGAACTCTGCAAAAAGCAAGAATTAACAATTAGTACGTCGACAGACACGCGAAAAAGTACATATAATATTCAGAATATCAGTTGTTTTTTTTAAATCGCTAACAAAAAACAAACCCTTCAATGACCTTCACTGACGAATTTACCAAGTGAGTCCATCCCCCTCAAATGTAGCTGGTAATCGTACAAGATTTCCCGAAACGTACCGACATTTCGATTAATCCCACACGACGAATAGAACAGTTAAGATCAGGGTAATTTAAACACTACAGAACCACAACTCTTAAAAACTATTTCAGGGCGTTCTTGGTCGTACGATACGCTGGATTTGCGGAATGCGTGAGAAGAAAGAAAAGGGAAGTGTGACGGAATATTGAAAAAACAAAAAAAATCACGGCAAGAAGCCTAAAAAAAACCTTACGACGTCCGGATAAGGAAACTAGGGGAATCCTCATGAAAAAGATTACTGTCCCTATCTACTTCATGTTATGTTTGCGAAGAATGAATGCCATGGAGACTAGTAATAGAAAATATTTTCATTCTATTCTTGAACAGTTATTTCTTGCTTTCTTTCACCTTGTAGCACCTTCGAATGAAAATTTCATAAATGTATATTTTCATCTGCCCAATATATCTACGTTTTTGTCGGTTCACCAGCGCGTAAATTAACCAGTCGAGGCATTAAAAGATAAATGAACTCGCCGATTTTGACGAAGCATTGGCCCAACTCTTGAGAGCATTACTCAAAGCTTTCAATCCACGCATCATGTAAAATGGAGGCACAGGCATCACGGCATCAGCTCGCTTCTTCCGTACACCAGTCACTTTGTTATCTTTCTTCCAATCTTCAAAATCTTTCAACATGTGAATCGCAGCAACCCAGTGAAGAGTTTCCAGGTATGGGTAACACAGTTTCGGAGGCGTAGAAGCTCTTTTCTCCATCTCATAAATTCTTGAACAATAATAACAATGATAAACATGTTTTCGATAGAACATAACCTTCGAAAGACTCACTGTAATTGAGTGGAGATGCTGTGATTATGCAGAAAGTTTCCACCAAAAACAATGGAGTCTACCGGCGTCCACACAGCATGAATCCAACCGGATGGAATGAACAAAGTACTACCTTGCTTCACCTTCAATTTGTAACAAACGTCCGCTAAATCCCCGAAAAACGTTTCCAGTTGGTTAGCTGACCCCAACCATTTCTTGTAGGCCGCTAGATTGGCCTTCGTAGGGCGTACCAAGTAAAATACTTTTTCTCCCTATTGCGAAATAAAGGTATTAAACCGATTCCAATTTATGATGAATGGATCTACAGAATTACCTTGAAAATATGGTACCAAACCGTGGATCCGCCAAAATCTATATGAAAATCCGTATACGAATCCTTCGCTGAGATCAAACAATATTTCTGCACGTCACAGCCAGTTTCTCTCTCCTTTTCCTCCGGCCAAATGGTGTCATCCCAACTTAGTTTTCGAACCAAATAGGGACTGTCTACAAGATTTCCAAGCCTGCAAATAAATTCGCCGCGTTACGAGTCTTAGGACAATAAATAAATTTGGTTAAAAAAATAACCCACTTCGTTTCTGAAACTTCCAGACTTATGCAATTCAGAATGGCTCCCTTCCTTGGACTTTCGTAATACTTCACCAATTCTCGCAAAGTCATCCGGATCGACGTTTGGCGAGTGGAATCAATGACGTCCACTACTTTATCACTCCCTGAAGTACAACACAACGGTGAGACAAAAAAAAATGCACAAAAATAAAATCTTGACCAACTAGTGACTCACCGACTAATTTTTCAACATCTTTCGGTGATCCGAATTTTCCTCCGGGCATTTTCAAATCTAAACCATCCTTTTCAGCAACAAGGACAGGTTTATCCAGTCCATTTTGACACACGTATAAGAGGTTGAATTGTTGCGCTCGCAAACGTACAATCACCAATTCGGCACTAAAGCGACAAATTTCTTCGTGATTCGGAATATTAAAAATGTTGAAAGTTAAGACCTACTCGTACAGATCTCGACTGGAAAGCTCTTCGAGAAAATCTGAAGTTCCGCATTGCACGGGTTTGGAGTTCCCACTCGGATCGGTCGGGTCATGACGATGTTGATTCAGTATTTCTTTGTCTGTTGAAATTAGGAATTGTTTGTAGACTTTTCGCCTGACGCGTTAAAATAAGCATACTTACAAACTGTCTTCGAACGTCCTGTGGTGCACTTCCGACACACGAACATATCTATCAAGTGGGCTCGATACTCCGGTAGGTCGCAGCACCTGCGTTCGTAAAAAGGCAGCATTAAAATCTCATTTGAATGCTAAACGAAAACAATGATGACCAAATCCTCTGAAAAATATCATGTAAACTCACATTCCATGATACCAGCGTCCACAGGAATCACACTGGACCATAAAAACACCATCCGACCTTTGCTCACCACAGGGGCAACTATCGCCCTCTTCCGTCACCATTGTGACTCTACCAGTTCATTCAAAAGTTCATTGTCTATACACGCTCCTGAAAGCAACTGATGAAAATTCATTAATTTTGTGCTGCAGCAATCTTGAAAACACGCTCGACCCGAAGAAACACCATTTAATTTCCAAATCATCTTTGGCCATGACCAAATGTTATTGCACAAGCGCCAAGCAAACCAGATCGCCTTCAAGAGCGCGAAAAAATTATTTTAATATCATCACCGCAGCAAACGAGTAAAACAGTCCGGGTTCATTGCATAAATTTCCAATTAGTTTAAAATACAGGACCAACTTCCTGAAATCATCACACTATTCGAGCAACTTGCGCGAGCTTCACGAAGGATAAATTAATTTGATCAAGTCAAGGATTACATTGATCACGTCCAACAAACTATCGATGATCTGTCATAATGAGTTCAATTTCTTGAAATGGACCGAGTCTCGTGACGTCCTTGTCCCTTCGAACAATCGTATTCGGTAACTTCCTGATTCGCTTCACCCTTGTTTGATCGGGAATTTCCAACTCAGCGCACGCAGTGGAGAGAAGATTTTCGTAAGTAAGATCACTCTTCGGAACATCTATTTCTATGAAATCGTCATCCATTCCCGCAATGCGAACTTTCAACACCAATTCTGAAAAAAATTGATGGTTCGGCCGTGAATTAATAATGAAAGAACCAGTTACACACAATACTCACCATCCACAATCGGTGAAGACGATGCAGCCGGAGTTCCTAGACCGTTTCGAAAATTGATAATCGGATTTCTAGCGCCGATGTCCACTCGATAATTCAATTGCGGATGTGCAAGATAATTAGGGATTATATCCAAGGGCTCCCCAACCCCGTCTTCAACTGGGTCACTTACACCCAATAACGAACGCACTGCCGGCTGAGTGCTCAACTGACCCGGAATTTTTCCATCAGCGTTGCGGATATTCGGATCAGCGCCGTTTGCCAGAAGAAGTCGCACTACTTCGAGATTATTCCGTTTACCAGCCCAATGAAGCGCAGTCCTGAAATTAAATTGAATAATCAACGGCACTTATCTAACAAATGGAAGTTTTAAGAACATGATAAAATCATTAATGGACATTCAGTGATCACGTACCATTCGTTCACTGCGTTCTTCGAGTTAACATTCGTACCCCGTTGAATCAGCGTACAGATCGTTTCCACATCATTGAAGCAAACCGCCTCACGCAGACGATCTTCCGCCTCTTTATGAGACATCGCGAACTCACGAGGGCAATTTGTCGCACTCATCTTAGATATACAAGATACTGCGGGAAAATGCATCCCATCTTTAACAGGTCACACACATCTTTCTATCCAGCATTCACGCGATGGGTCGCGAACGTAGCCGCATCACTCGAAAACTTTCCACACATGCAGCAACGGAAAATTCCCACAAGCGAACACTTCAAGCTTTCGACGATAGAATGTTTACCTTCCGAAGGTGCAGTTAGATCGGAATTGATAGACTCATGCTTCGGCGAGGGCCAGCATAGGAAGAGCATATCAACCGGCAGCACAGAGTTTTCAAGAGTTTTCGTGACGAGGATATGTCACTTGTACAAGCGGCGCTGCTGTAGCGTAGACGAGTTTCATCAGCAAAGAAATCATCGCTAATGACTTTCAGTACTAAAGAATATAATCCTTCCATGGGCGCCATGGCCAATAAAGAAGTTGAGACCATGTACAGTACAGTTAAATATACAGTACTTTATATCCATATTAGCTCTCATATACTGCACGGGTCTTATCAACATTTTGCCATGAACTGTTATTGTTTCCTTATCTTCATCTGCAGACTAGCAGGAAAGAGAATACCTTAATTAGGAGAGCCTCAATTTTTGGAAAGTTATTGCATAAACCAGGGGTGCCCAAGATACGGCCCATGGGCCAGATCTGGCCCACTGAAGCCTTCAAACTGGTGCTCAGACCATCCCATCACATTTGCCTTAGCTGAAGATATATCTAGCAAAATTTCAAATTTTTCCTATCCAGAAAGTTTTACAATGCATTCTCTCTTCATTATTTTGTTCTAAAAAACCTTCGAAATTTGTTTGCTTAATGCCTGCAGATTTGAATAAAAATACAAGAATAAGTTAGTAATTTACTATATTTCTGGAAGCTTTCAAAATTTTCAGTTTGAGTGTGCAATTCAAGTTGCACACTCACTCCTCCCATGCTTTTAACTGGCACATGGATGTAGCTTTCTGAAGACACTGTTTTCATTTTCAGGAACTGGTAAAAAAGTGATGCATAATTCATTTAATTGTAGTGATTTTTTAAAAGAAAACTAATTGATATCACAATGCATTGTACTATTACATATTTGTGATTAACTGCATGAGTTATGTATTACTGTATGTTGCTCATTCATAATTTTTAGGAACATTTTATTTTTTGTGCAGGGATAACAAAATATGCACTTAAAAAAATAAAAGTCGGAGTTGAATTCCAGCTCTTCCTACAGAAAAAAAATTTGAAAATGGAATTTTTCCTTTGCAAAAACATGCACAGCATGAATAGAATAGAAGCACCATCAGATAAATGGAAGATGCAGAGGGATTCAAGAGTTAACATTGATCTTCTGGTTGAAGAAAATAATAATTGAATGAGAAAATTTCTCATTCAACAAAGGTTTGAATAAAAAATGGCTGAAAGGAGTGACACACAAAAGAATGACAATTAATGCAGTGTGCTTAATGAAGAATGCTCAAAAAAATATTTCTTCACAATATTCAATGGCAAAATGCTTTGCCTGGTTTGTCTTGAAAAAATTTCAGTTTCCAAAGAATGCAATCTTTTCTGGCATTTCAAGTCCAAACACAAAGACTTGAGCAAGATAAATCACTCTGAGAAATAGCCAAGTTTGCTTAAAATAATGAAAGGGACTTGTTGACTTTTGTTAAATTCAAATGAATCTAAAATGTGGAAAATTTTTAGAGGAGTCTATTTATTTTCAGCATTGTGGCCCACAGAAAAGGCTTACTTTTTGCATGTGGCCCTTGACCACTTTTGAGTTGGGCACCACTGGATAAATGGTATACAGAACTATAGTAGTTCTAACAAACCATTATGTGCAATGACAGCACTGAACAGCAGTATAATAAACTTAATTTCACAATTGCAAATTCTACTGTGCAGTGAATTACGCTGTGGACATTTACTCATGGTTGCATTCAGGGCTTCAGAAAATAAAATTCCATTAAATCATAAAAGTATGATGGACTCACTTTTTTTGCACAGTATAGAAATTAAAAATTATCCAATCAACCAGTCCAGCAGGTCTGGATATCACTTCAGAAGAGAACAATGCAACTTATTTATTGCGTGGGTCTCTATCTTTATTATATCATCCCAGTTACCAAAATTAAGATCGAATTTACTCCAAATCTTGCTCAACACAATTTGTTCCAGAAGACCTGTTGAGACCAGGAAAAACGCTATTTTTATTTTTAAAAATTGTGTTTTTGACAACGTTTTAGTGGACAGAAAACTGGATAAACTTTGGTAACGAAAAACAAAAACTAATCTATTCATAAATGTAACTCGTGTAAAAAATTCACGGAATTAATTAATCACGGGAACGGTTATTTAATGAGTTTATTGAACACAACAATCCGAAACTTGCGAAACCGCATGTTTTGAAATCTATGACAGAAATACACACGGTACAAAAACGCTAACAGCCAATTCATCAAACAGTCAGGCTTAGCAACGGAGTCATACTTGGACGTCCATGGGCGCACTGGAAAGGGAAATCACATTGCTTCAGCATTCTCAGCAGCTCATTGCACTGAGGTCTCGTTAGAGAATCAAAAAACTTGATAGCACCTAAAAGCACAAATGACCAGCAGCTGCTGTGAGTTCAAGATCAAAACAAGCAATTCAAATCTTCAAGAAACCTTTGCAGGCACGTGAAGCCAAAATATCCAACACAGTTCTCGGGAGAGACCAAACTCTCGCTCCGTCCATGGAATTGACTCTCTCGATCAATTCCAGCAGGAATTTAGCGCACAAGTTTCGCAGCTCCTCGGGATCCCCACTCCGTAACTACAGAAAATTGGCCGATATATATATCGATTTTTGCAACACCCTGATTAGTTACATGTGAGGACTACTACATAAGTTTTGTATGCAACTTGAACTCTGCCTTCACTCCATTTCAATCAAAATTACCGGAATACCAATACCGCTCAAGAAAGGACCGTTATTTCGTTTCTGTCCGCCCTTTATGATCTTCAATGAGTAAATTAAAGATGGAAAAACTTTACGAAGCAGCTTCAAGTCACAGATGTGCTAAGAATATTTCCAAGGCTAAGAAGAAATACAGACGGCGATCTATTCCAGGATTATTACAATTGCAAGTGCCAAACACAAATAAAATCTACTAATGGGATGTTCCTGCATCAGGAGGGGAACTTACCTCCACAATACTGCGCTCCATGAAACAGGACGGGATACGACTGAAGTAAATGAGAACACTTGAATCCGACTCTTCCCAATTAGAACAACGAAGTCCATACGCGGAAGATAATTCGGATAATGAATAAAAAATCTCGGCGTCTCTCTTTGGAAGCTCAACTTTGATCGGCGGATCCACAGGACACGAGCGCAGAACTTTATTTCCATTGACGATTTCAATGTTTTCTGAATATAGTAATTTCGGTATACAGTAAAATATGAGGACCGACGAAGAAATTTACGGAAATCACGCACCAGTGAGGAAAGTTTCCAGGCGAATGCGCTCATGTATGGCATGCTGATCAATTGCAATCAACCACGATGCCGACTGATCATCTTCTCCGATGACAATGATGAATTTCTTATCTGCTTGACCAACAACCTGAAAACACAAGTGATCCGATCTTCAGCCTCAAAATTCCCCTTCCATGTGATAGTTCCATGACTTACTGAGCATTGAAAATACTGTATGTATGAAACGTATAGATATATACAGTAAAATATATATACAGATATATATATACTGTATATATATGCCTGTATATAAATATACAGTACTGTATAAATTTACATATTGAGGCTGACAATATGTATACTGTAGAATATGTATATTCTGCACTTACATATACTGTACTGTATTACCGTATTTATTATTTACTCTCACTTAAATACCACGCGCACCCGAATTGCTAGTTCAAAAATTTGGATAGAATCCTATCCCCCAATATGACGCACACACCATGTTCAATGCTTAAAAGAGGGCAAAGTTTCAAAAATGAAGTGCTTAAAAGAGGGCAAAGTTTCAAAAATGAAGTGCATAAAAATCAAAATTTTAACTTGAAATGAACTCAAATTGAATGAATTTTTCATCGTTTCGATTGGAAATGATTCTCCGTTGAAATTTGCTAAAAACAGTTATACCAGGATCAAGTACAGTACTGTATTACGAGTACATCTTCAACCCTTCCTTCAAGTCATCCCAAGCTTATAGAGACACTTACTCTGAATGTTTCCAGCATATTTTTCGTGAATTTCAATGTCGCTCCTTCCGTGAGGACACAGAAGTCAGTAACTTGAGGTATAACAGGAAAAACCGGATTGTCCCAGTCGTATTCAAAATGAGTGAAAGATGTCGATTTCTCATCAGCCCATGGCTCTTGACGTACAGTGACGCCTGCTATGGTTGACGGTTGCAATTTTCTTTTTAAAAGGTCGTCTATGTGATCCGGATTCATCCGTTCCAATCCGACTTCATCAGATGCAAGAGAACAGGATTTTCCCCCACCGACATCATCAATTTCGTGACTCTCATTTCTTTCCAAACCGGTCCATTCACAGGAGTTCAATTCTTCCCTGGCACATGCATGACTACCCTGATCCACATCATTTACTTCGCGAAAGAGCGAACTATCTGATGATCCCGCATCAAGTAAATCGTTGCTTTGGGGACCAACATTCGGCGAATCCTCCGGACTTCCAAGAGAACGATATGCTTGCGAAGAAGCAAGCGAACCGTTCCTCCATTTATCCAGAAAGGAGCCCTTTTTAGATGATTGTGATGCTTGTACACTTAAAGAATCCAGAAAATCGTTTCTTGTGCAGCTCTCGGTGAGTGATACAAAATTAGCTTCTTCCAAGTTCAATACTGGCGTAAGTTCGCTACGAACTTCGTCAGACACGAGATCAATGGTTTCAGCAGGGAAATTTTTTTGAGGATATTCCACAAATGCTTCTGAACACGCACTTAGAGGGTGTGAAGTGCATTGAGAATCATCTGGTTTCGTCTGAGATGTCCTCCACTTCTCGATTATGGATCCGGGTTTGGAACACCGTGAAGTTTCAACTGATATTTTCCTAATCTCTGCAGAACCATCCAATTCATCAAGGTCAGAGAAAATACTGCGAGACTTGGACTTCACGATAGCAACGTCTGAAGTATCTTTCCAGACGCGTTTCTCGGGAGACGATTCTTCGCGAAATCGGTGCGACGACCAAGATAAAACTGATTCTGGCGAAATGGAAGATGAAATAGATTCAACTTTTGAATCTGATTCCCGTTTATTGGGATCCGGAAAATTAACGCCTGATGATGGATCAGAACGGTTCTCCCCACGAACGCCTAGGCCAATATTCAGGGCACTTTTGGTCAATTGATCACACCGATTTGCTTCATCCGAAACCGGAACGGGGTTTCCGGCAGACTCCATTTCGATTGTTTCGGAATTTCCGGGGACATCAAAAACAACTCTGTTGTCTTCATGCTAAGTAAAAGTGGGGAGAAGAAAGCCATCAGAGTTGTACCACAGGTGCTCAATAGAAGAGCGATGCTCAAACAAGATAGTGCATAGAAACGGACAAAAGACTAAGCATGCTCTTTGTTCAGATCGGTTATCTCCATTGTTCTTCATAAGCATTCGCATCTCAAAACAGTACATTACTACAGTAATTTAATTTTCGTAAATTCGATTGCGCTCACGGCATATTTTGAAAGAAACGTGAACATACCAAATACCAAGATTTTGGTGTTTTTGACGCTTCACTGTCGAAGTCCGAGAAGAAATCCTGGGTTTTTGAAACAGAAGGGACCGAGGAACCTCGAACCGTAATGTGACTTGCGGATCGTTTACGACATAATTTTTTGCCAGCAACAAAATTCACGCTTTCGAAATCAGACGGAACTTCGTCGGATAAGCACTTATATAGTGACGGGAAGTCCAAAGTTTTCAAACGAGGTAACTTCGGTGCGTGTTTTACAATCATGAAGTATGGGGCAGCAACAATGCCCGACCGATTGCTTCGACACGGTTCAGAAACTTTCCGGCGAATTTTTAGACTCGTTCCAGAAGGACGCTCGTCTTGGGCAAAACTCGCCAACTTCTCATTCACGTTCATTCTCCTGTTCGCATCTGACCAATTATCACACCTCGGAAGTGATTCAGGCACATCCTGAGAAATCAGTCTCCCGATATCTTCTTCTTCTTCAGCGTCGTCGACTCTCAGAATTCGTTCGTCTTTGAATTTTGCGAATGATTCTTCAACGCATGAAATCAAGGCAGGCCAGTCAGCGAATTCAATCGCACGGCACTTGTGCTCATGTACGAGTTCGTACTCGCCGTAAGGAACCCGAAAGTTCAAAATGTAAACAAAGCCCTTTTCACTTCGAGCGCATTGAAGAGCCTTTGCGCAAGCTGCATCAACCACGGATTGCAGTTTGCATTTCTTCAAAAACACCTTATTGACAAATAGCAGTTTCACACTGCGATCGTACAATTGTTCTTTGACAAAGCCCTCTAAAACAATATTTCCTCGACGATGTTTCAGCTTCCTCAATCCAAGAGCAGCGGATTCGCCAAAAATTCGACGAAAAGAATCCTGAGTTGAGTCGCACTTGATAGCGGAAAATAACGTTGACCCCGTGTTTTCGTCTTTCAAGCTCATGGAAATATTTGGGTACACTACCGCAATCATGCTCAACGACTGTCGTATTGCGTTGATTTCAACAGAAATTTTCATCGCTTTCCTACGCACAGGTAAATTGTAGAAAAAATCCATGACGGTAACGGTGGTCCCCGCGAGTTCGGTATAATCAGTCGAAGAACATTTCCAGGGTTTCCCATGCCAAAATAATTGACAACTTGTCTCTCGGGAATTGGGACATTTACTCTTGATTTCCATTAGTCCAGACACTTGTGCTATACTGCAGAGGGATTCCCCGCGGTAACCATGATAAACTGAGCTCCGAGAGAGTTCCTCCGTGCTGTGACACTTACTGGTGAAATACCTGCAAGAAATATAAATAATCCTCAAGATTGAAGAAATACCCGAGAATAAACAAACACGTCTTAGGCTGATTCAAGGCAAATGATGCAGTTGTCCGGTAATTTAAGTTAAACTTAGGATCATTACAAGGATCGACTAAGAAAAGGAAAATGTCCAAAATCTTGAACTCATTATAAACCCTGAAACAAGTTTTAAGCAGAAAATAAAACCGACCGTAAATTCTTTTCACATAGTTTTCAATCCAGATTGCAATGCAGAGAAGAGAGCTTGCGTACCCCAAAACTTCCCGAGAATGCGTCATTTAAATTGATTTCATTTACAAAAATGTCAAATCGAATGGCAATCAACTGAAGTTGATTGATTATTCAATATGGGTAAACGCTTTTATTCAAGGACAAAAAACTCTATTGAATAATTTTGAAGGCACATGTAAAGCAAACCCTTTGATCAAACAGCAATCTGCATGCCTTCGCATCAAAAACCAAAAAATTCTTTCCGAGCAGAAATAACGTACTACCTTATTCAGACATTGTACTACATGGGTCTTCGAAGTCAAATGAATTTGACGAAAAGCTTCTCTTTGAAAGTGGGAAATTTCCTGCAGAAGAAAACCGGAACTGTTCGATTACTAAATTCTTCTACAATAAAACAAAAGGATCTCTGCTATTGTTTCCTCAATGCATTGTTGGTAGGCTCATGATGTTACGAAACAAGTCTTCAGAGAAGAAAAGGACAGATTAGTTGGAAGTTTCAAGACTAAATGCCAGGAATTAAGGTCACAATTTTACCTTTTCCCGACGTTGTTCATGTCAAGAGGATGTATGCCGACCCCGTTGTCGACGACGACGATTCTCCATCGCTTTTCCAAGTCCAAACGAACTGCAATGCAATCAGCTTCCGCATCGATTGCATTGTAAAGAAGCTCCTCAACGCATCTCGCAGGCGATACAATTTGCACACTCGATCGGATTAAACCAGAAACTGAAACCGGGAGCTGCTCAATTCTGACGCGGCTCGATCCGGATGACTCCATGCAAAATTAATTGAACTATTCATCAACAGTCTTTTTATCTGAAGCAGATAAAAAGAGCAAGCTTCACACAATCCAGGTGTAGGAAGGAGAAACAAATATAAAAATTGGCTAAAATTTTAAAAATTCGCGTCTTGAATGAGATATCTTCAAACGTATCTGGGATCGACTGCTTATGAAGCTCGAGTTACTAAGCGCATACGGCTTCAATAATCATGTCCAGTGGAAGTGATGCGAATTTTTGATAATGTTCTAAAAGAAAGAAGACATTTCCCAGAAGAAAATCTTGGAAATTTTCCTCAACGATCCAGACTTGGCGAGCAACTTCGAGACAAAAATCCAAAGCCATTCCACATTTTCCAATGCTTGCGCCTTCCGCAGCGACCCGTACAAAAAAAGAGAAAACAAACAAAATGAACTGCACACATACACGCCGACAGTTTTCAATCTCGACGGAAAAATACCGTCGATTAAAATTCGTACTTCCAAAAAACCCGAATTTTTCCAACGGATCATATGAACAAACACCCGTCAACAGTCACAAGGATCTCCAAGAGCTGAAGCAAAATGTGCAAAATACAGGGAGAACAGAACGTAAATAAGCAATCGTGATATTCCACATGCCTTAAGTTCGTAAAAAAGTAACAAAATATGATGATCCTAGGGAGCACTTTAACTTTTTGCGCTCCTAACCCACATCTAACAATTAGGGCAGGATGAATACATCGTTTAAAGTTGATGGCTTGGAATACCACTCCAGCAAGGTTCTTCAATCATGACTAAAGTCCCCACAACACATGAACAGCAACCAATGAAAAAAAAACATAAGCACAAAAAATAATAATTAGAAATCATTAAAAGTAAGTAAAACCTTCTTCAAAATTCATCCAAAAATGCTCACTTCACCCAACTTTGCTGACCAATATAACAGTCGCATTCGAAATCAAACCGGTGTTGAATTATTTGTGAAACACCCGCCGAAAACATTAGATATCTTCATTATCGATAAAATGGTACGGGAACATTCAATTCAAAAAGCAATGATAGAAACATCATGGTAAGCTTAAAAATCTTGCATGTAAAAAAGATAGCAGGAATGTTCAAAAAGTTCTGCCGTAAATCACGTGAAATTCGTATCCAAATTTCGTGAGGCAGCTCTCAACGAATCAGCTGAACTGCTCACACCACTGATCGCTTACGTGAGAATACAATTTACGCAGTCATAAACATTCCATAATGCCAGCAACAGCATTAAAGTTCTAGAGAAGGCTCAGCGAGCAGTACAAAAAACTTCGCCAGAAGTTCAAGGCTAAACGAAATTCAACAAACAAATGCGCAACTAAACCCATAGCCCCCCCCCGGAATTGACGAGAACTTTTTGAACGTACCGAGTGTTATTCTTCTCTTCAAAAATTTTTTTCGGTATCCAGCTCGGGCTGAAATGTACAAATATTGTCTGTGCTCTGGCACTGAAAAAACATTCACGCAATAAAAGAAACAATTTAATCCTCAACAGCAGCCCGGCGCTGCGGAGCCAACGACCTCGAATTCTTGTCGCTCGCTTCTTGGCCAGTAGTGTCCATTGGAAAATGCTCCGCTGGGTCACTCGGGGCTTCCACAAAATACGGTGACTCTGGCCCGACGTCGATGTCGAACAAGTTTCTAGACCCTTCTTCAACTCCCATCATTCGATTAAACCATTCAGTCGGGGAAACAACATGCTTGAGATAGGGTAATTCGAAGGACACATCATCACCGTCATCCGCGTCGAATTCTGGGTCCATATTTTCCGGCTTGGCGAAGTGGCCATTCAAAAGTTGACATATGTTGCGACAGTTGAGGTCACCAAGGAAGGCCTCACTGTCATTTACATCTTCCGCTTTGATCTTCATCGGCGTCTCTTTTTTCCAATGCAATTTGCTTGCATTTTTACTAGCTTTCGATTTCTTCAAACCATCCTGATTCAAGAGGAACATATCAATCGGCCCATCCTCACATTTCAGTGAAAGCTTTCGTCTCACGAACACCCCTCGTCCCGGCACTTCAACCTGTAGAAAAATCATAAAAAAAATTACAAACAAGACAACTCTAACAAACCCAGAAAACAGACATTTTCATCTTGATCTAAAAAAAAATACGTCACAGTACATAGAGTGTATAGAACTGAAGTTCTGTGATGAATCACCGGTTATAAAAAATAAATTCTTCCCAATTCAACGCGTTGCGCCCCGGACCCCGTGATTATATTTGCCATTTAATGTAATTCTTAGATTCAGCTCTGTCCAAAGAGGCTCAAATTAGTTCGGGCACATAAGGTCAATTTAATCATCGATAGGCCTTCGACGTTCAGCAGACATGATTTTTGATCAGGATAGGTATTCACACCACACTTTTCAGTCAGACGGAGACAGTTCGAAGAGAAAATGTCTCAATCACTGAAACTTGTTCACAATAAAATCTGCTCACCTTCATAGGTTGATAAACTTGGACTGATGACTGCTGTTCGCTGTGAACACCAAGAACAACTTTCTCATCGTCATCCGGAAACTTGAGCTGGATGTCTTCCGGAGTAACATAGCAGTATCTGGTAAAGTCCTCATCATCGAACATGTTTTTAACGGACTGAGACGTCATCTGAATCAAAGAATCCAGTCGCTCGCTCTCGGACCTCATAGCAAAAATTTCATCACGTAACGCAGTCGATCGTTCGCCTTGCGAACCACTGCCTTCAACTGGACGGCGCAACAATTTCCCACCACGCCACTGCACGAAGTTCTTGCCACACTTCCGGATAAGGCCGATTCCCTCAAGTACGTTAGTAATATCGTACAGGCGGCGCTTTTGACGAACTTCTAATTTCTGGGCGGCTTGTTTGAGGTCAATGATGCCGCCTTGGGTGGTTTGCAAGAGCTCAACGAATCTCTGGGTTAGGATCCCGAGGCTTTTCTCAGTTCGCTTTTGGTTTCCATTAGGGTCACTGATATCGACATCCAAGTCCGCACTCATCCTGACAACGACGCGATAAATAACAAGAACACTCACGCGCACTTAGTCTGTACACAAACACATTATCAGGTAGAAAAGGTGTGAGTACAGTAGTCGAAACAACACGTCTGCAGCGCGAAAATCTACGTGTTCACGTGATATTCCGGACTCAACATTCTGCAATAAGAAGGATATAAAATTGCATAACTCAAGAGACATTCGAAAGTGAGATTACAAAATAATCGAAACACTTCTGAAGATCAGCACATGTCGATTAATTTTTCCTTTTCATATCCACTCGGTCAGTGTTCTTGAAAGCACAAAAAAGACTTCATTATTTTTCAAATTTTGCGGGAAAAACGTTCCGCGTTCAGGTAACTGATCAGTTATATGTTCAATGAAAACATTAACCGTTTTTCAAGTGAGACCCAACGAATAATTTCCCTTGAGATACGATATTTCTAGAGAGGCACAGTACATCATAGGCACTCAAGCAAATTGATACACACAAGAAATGCAACAGATGACAGCAAGGTATATTCGTGATAATTAAACTGACTCGGCGTTCGGACACAAAATGAATTTCTCAGTTCCAGCAGGTTTTCTCGCAAGGGGTGAGTCTCCTCTCGAATCTTCCAACTGAAGATGAGAAAATACAGTAAAAGTCAATTTTCAGCGATGAAAGGAAACATCGCGATTCGAAGATATTTTTTACGACTTTGTAAAATACTTATGTCCTGTACAGTACTTTGTCATTTCTTTCAAAATGATCATACTCACGTAACGGAAGCTTGACTGTAATGTTTGGCCTGGCTTCCGAGCAACTGCCACATCCAATGTTTCTCCAGATGAGGCGACCAATGGAACAATCATACAGCAGTTCAAGTCTCGCGTATCTATTCCATGGACCTGAGAAATCCATGAAAATGATAATCTTCAGAATCTTGTTGCTTCATATCAGATCAATTACACAGGGAATAATAATTTCAGCCACACAACAGAGATATCGCCGTCAAAATTTCTTAGACGCTCACCTCAAGAATTCGGTCCATTGGACGAATTTTCCCAGACACATCGGCGGGACCATTAGGACGAATCCGATTCACATAAACTCCTGGGACAGATAGCCCGTCAGACAGACTAAACCCAAAATCGTCATACACGGGATCTTTCGTGAGTTGCACTTGTAGGATCTCCACTGTGGAATCCTCGGGAGTTTCAGGTCGTGCACTTGCGGAACTCTGCGCTCCGCCCCGAGCAAGTTCCGGATATACAACATCAGGGACGTCGCAAAAATATCGGTCTCTCCGGTTTCCTACGGATGCTACATCACTAGCTTCGATGCTTTCTTTTTTCACAAAACTCGAACCTTTTCCTGGTCCAGACTTGATGTCTTTTTCCTTTCCAGATGCTAAAATAAGAAAAGACAGGGGGTTTGACCCCAACATGTAAAAGAAGATCAATATAAATTTGAAGACAATGATAATAAAAAAAAAAAAACCAGCTTATTTGTCGTTCGCAACGCGGTATGGAAATATTACAAGCGACTTTTGATTAAAAAAAATTTTAACTGCGAAATACATGCTGTCAACGCACTGAGAGATGCACAAGAAGCACTCGGCGACCGTCCAGCAGCGCGCAAACTTCTTAAAAGATCTTCCCATGGGTCATTCGTGGAGTCTGTTGCAAGAAAACAATTGCGAAAAATTGAAACATACACAGGAATTCTAATGGAATTCATCACCGGATTAACGAACAACTCACCTATACCAGACGCAGAGTTTGCTCCAGCTCTGTCGAAAGCGAAGGATGAATTCTCCTCTTCGAGAACTTTCACATCGCTTTTAGATAAGTTCTGCCCCGCTGGAAAAAAATAATGAAGAATAGCCTCAAGCTCAACAACAAAATGATACAATCCTACTTACCAGCACTGTTACATCTTGTACTGGCCAAACTTCCCAGAGACTCCAGCGATCTTTTTGTATTCGTTAGGCTGAACGACGGACTCGGGGTTTTTGCTCGCGGCGATTTTGGACAAGTTTGTTCGAAGAGGCTACCCCAAGAGTCGAAAACACTTTTCTCCAAGGAGGCATTTGATCCTTTGCCCACCTTATATAGATATCCATCGACACGATCCAACACCGTCCCAGATTCAGCTGGAAATGAGAACGAGAATTATGAACCGTCAAATACTTTATACAAACTTGTTGCACAGAAATAAAATTTTTCGTATAAGAAAGCATAATTTAAAAAAAAAACGGCCAATCATCGCCAGGCATCAATGAATAAAATCTCTGATCTTCGGAGAAGACTTTTTTCAATGAACTAAAAACAAAGAATTTAGGCACGAGAAAAAAATTACGCCAAAACACTTTATTCTGCGACCAGTAGATTTTTCAATTAACCACAAGACGCCTCGAATCCTCGAGGACTTCTGCTGAATTCTCCTTCTTCCTTGTCTTATGAACATGCATCTAACTGGGGATCTCGTCTTCGGACATTACGTAAATATGATCTTCATTTATCAAAAAGTTTTTCTTTTCGGTCGCATCAAAATTAATCATGGATGTTTACAATGCACCGTCAGTCCACTACATCAAGTTTATAAGCACTTGAAAACAACAACCTTGCAAATTTGTGAAGCACTCACCAGCCTGTTGTTCGCGGGAAACCTTGACACGGACTGGATCAGATGCCGACTGCATCGTAGCGATAACTTCATCATCCGCCCAAAACTCGTTCAAATTGTAATCTTCCACTGCCGTGATGACATCTCCAGGAACAAGGTTTCCACAACGATGAGCAGGAGAGCCCACAATAATTGTGTCGATTCTCAATCCACCTTCTCTTATGGACTCGTTCATCTGGAATCCTTAAGCCAAATATTTACAACGATTACATTTTTGAACAGGATGAAAAAAGCACATACTCTAAGTTCGGAGCTTTGATAGATGCAAAATTTAAATAACTTCTAAAATCAATAGGCAGATTGTCCTAAGGAATTTCCGAAGCAGAATTTGACTCAAAAATTACGCTCGAAATGAAAGGAGAAAATATTTTGTTATCAAATAATCACGCAGGTGGTATGTTAAAGACAGGATGAGGCCAAAACAGTGATTTGGTTGACCACGAGGAATATCCGCTGATCTAAGTCACTTTTGAAATTTTTTGAATACTAGCTGAGGGTAAGATTCCAAGTTATACAGTATTACACGATGACGAAATAAAACTACTGCATTGAAAACGCAATCATCTGCGCTTCAATCAAATTTTAAAAAAATATGCGTTTAACACAGCGAACAAAATTATGGCACAGTAATTGAGGAAGGTAATTTGTACACTTAATTCAAGAAAAACAGGCCTAAAGAAAATTTAATCAAAACAATGTCATTAGAGTAATATTAAATCACAATGTCAAATGAATTTTCGAGAAAAAAATGAATGTCTATGCAAAAAGGGCGGTACTGCTTCAACAGCCAACAATGGTGCAACGCTAGGATTAAAACAAAACGTAATACGAGAGTCACTCACTCCGCATGAACGTGACTCCTGGTGGTCTTCCATTCAGAGCGATAGTAACATAAAAGTTACCAAATGCTGGCGAATGGGGATCCGAAATGTCGAAAGCAAGCATAATACTGAGAGGTGGTTTCATCTCAGCAATGGCACTGCACAACGATTCCAATGAAAAGGACGCAAATGCTCGACCATTAACACTCAGGATCCGATCACCTTCTTGGATCACGCCACACCTGAAAAAAGTTATTACTTTAGTAAACATTGAAATAAAAATATAAATCTATCGCATGACTAGCACCACTAAATCTAGACAAAATATAAACTCACACTCACGAATCATTAGTGGTAGGGTTAAATACTGTACTCTAATATGAAAAATCCCAAATAAACACACGGCACTCAGGAAAACGGTTCATGGCTTTTTCACACTTGATTTCATTAAGCATGAATAGATACAGGTGAAAACAATCGAAAACTGTCGCATAATCTTGACACAAATTTCATTCCAGCTAACTTTCTACGGTCATCATGTTCCTAAACGACTTATTAAATAATGAGAAATTGTAAAATACGGGTTAGCTCATGCGAACACGAGTCGGGGCTTCCGTAACTCGCAGCCACACAGGGTATGAAAATTGATTTGTTTTGAAAACCTTCGCGCGGAGCCTTGCGGATCCACAGCAGAAATGACCGGAGGACTTTCCAACAACCCATCCTCTCCAAACGTCTTTCCGCTCACGGTGAACCCATAATAATAACCATGATCGAAATCCCGGCGATAATCTGGCCAAAGCTCCACGATATGCGTCTCTGAACGCAGTCGCTTGCACGTCCCCGGGTCAGAATCCGCTCGTTTCATAACGGAGTCGCGGGGAGCAAGCGGTGGCTTCGAACTTAAATCTGACCACGCAATTAACCTCATTACTGTCTCTCGAGCAGTTTCTCAGAAAAATATCCAAATTTAGTGATCTGATAACCTGGAATGACACGATTCAAAAGAAAAGAAAAATACTAAACTCACCCCTCCGAACACTCCTCGTCAGCGAGGAACTTCGATTCGTTTGTGGTTCATTTGGTGCATTCGTCGCCGGCTTTGAAAAACTGTGACGGCGAGATTTGCTCTTCTTCTGCATATCCCGAGACGAAACGAATCTCCAATCACCTGTGGGAAAATAAATGATGGAATCAAATCAACAGCCTTAGAAATGATGCGACATATTTTAACCTGCAATTTTCGGATTCCCGGATAGCAAATGTGAAGGAATGATCAAAATCTTCCACGGCTTCAGTACCCGCCTTTCAAGGATTTCATTCACTTCGGCAACTTGGATTCCTTCTACGGCGACACCGTTTATCATCAAAATTCGGTCTCCTGGATGAAGAGCGCCACATCTGCGACACAAAATTACTGCAATTCAAATTTAGGCATAAATTAATTACTTCCTCTCAGACCTATACGTCCGCAGTTGTTTCAACTTTTACCATTTTTCGCATTGCTATTCTCAGGTTTCGCCGATATCCGATCGTTCAGGTTCGTTCAGGTATGTTTAACACGGACTATAGTTCAGTTTTGAGAGGAACTTTTCTAAAAACGAAGATGATCAGCGAAATACCCAGAAATCCTAACCGAAAAAAAAATAAATATTCATGATCATTACTCACAGTATTTCATGTCAAAAGTAGCTTGACACAAATCAGGAAAATAACACCCAAAAGTCTTGGAATCCTCATTCAATTGGGTTAGATAAAACTAAGTTCGATTCGGGTAAAATCAGAACATCTGAACTGTGAGAGCAGTACCGAGTTTCATAGATAAATTAAAATAACCCGAATATCAAAGGTTTCGAAGAAATTAAAAGGATAAGCTATTTTATTGTCAGTCACATACCGATCAACGATACTTCCGGGACGAACAGCTTCCACGACAATCGAAGCCCCGTCCCAAAAACTGATCCCCAGCTGAACGCCCAAGGATGAACCATCGGATGAACAGGGGATGTCAACAGTTAATGGGCCTTTCGCTTTTGATTTCTATTCGGAAAAAAGGGAATGCTTTAATTTAAAACACATACCTACCATGGTTGATGAATAAATGCAAACCTCTTCAATGGCGTCCACATCGTATTCCACAGTCAAGGTGAACATCTGATGCCGTCGATTCACGTCGGCTTGACGACGACCTGTTTCATGAATGCCATCACTGGAGCTCAAAATACGGACGGCATCGCTCAAAGTAGCTTGGAACAACGATATGCCGTTTATAGCAACAACTCTGTCACCAACTTGAATGCTGCCCTCGCTGAAAACAATCATGGACGGAGAAATGGCAGAAAATGCGAGTAGCGCGAAAATTTGGGAACTCACTCCGCTGCTGCTCCTCCAGGACGAATGTAAGATACAATCAAAGGATAATTCCGTCCTGTATGTTCCTGGTAACCGCCACGCAAAATAATTCCTAGTCCACAACCAAGAGGCCGCGAAAGCCTGACTTGCATCGCTTTCGCGTACGTCAGCTTTTTGGCGTCTTTCGTAGATGCTGCAAAAATAATTTGATTAGATTATGAAAACCTTGATCAATCACCAGAAGTACTTACAGAGGTTGAGAACAGGTTGCATATCGTAACCGACTTCTAAACTCAACTTTAAAGATGATGCGGTTAAGAGTTCGATCAGATCTCCATGTTTCAAGACGTCGGTGAGTGATCCATTAACAGCCATGATGAAATCTCCCGGTTGAAGACTGTCACTAACATCCGCAATGCTGTTCCTTCGCAAGCTCGCAACGACAACCGGGGCTCCGCGGTCCGCACCACCTGTCGAAAAGAATGAAGTGGACAGTTTAAAATCAACGGATTGCACGCACAATAATCTTAATTTTTAAACTTTACCTGCTAGTATCAATCCCCAGTGCGGAAATTCTTCACTTTTTTCCAGTTCGACAATGAATGATCCGTAAGTGTCGTCTTCTGAAAAGGCGAGGACATCCGTCATCACACAAAATAAGGGGCGAGCATTCAATCCTCACCGTAGGATAAACCACCGCCAGCACGCAGGCCGTACGGATCTCGGTGTCTCAGATTAACGCACGATCTCATAAAAGACCACACCGAGTGAACGGCAGAGCTTGTACTTCGTTGAACCATTCCGGCATTTCCTTTGTTCGTGAGTGTCATCACGACAACCACGAATTCGCGAAAATTTTGCGGAAAGCACTACTGTTCGGCAATAAAAATATCCTATCGAATGACAAAACAAGAATCACCAAATCCAGTGAAAATTTCACCGCAAAAAAAAAATTAATTGAAGGGCCAAAAGGTGCACACATTTTCACACGCAATTTTTTTGCTACGCTTATCACTCCATTGCACATCATAACAGCATTCGCTCGTAATAGAAAATTCACAACGATGGATGGGGACCGATGCTCTGGTGTTCACTGTAGATAACTGAGGGCCCAAATGTGCCCAGGTCTCTATACTGCACGCTTCTGAAAAATTTCGAGATTCTCCCACGCTTATTTGTAATGGTTTCGTTGATGAATTCAGCATAAATAAAATGTTGGTTACTCGTTACTCCACTTCCCTCCCTAACGCCTAACCACACATCGAAGCTGTGAGTACTGTACAGTGTATACAACACAACTTTTGGTCTAAGACGTTGACAGCGTAGTCGGCATCAACTCCAGCTGATATCACTTCTTATCCAGAAGCTCAAACAACCACATTACAGGGTTACTTGACAACCATCATATTTTTCGACATAAATTAGCCAACAATTGATGTCTGCGTATTCAATCACGATTTTCGAACACCAAGTAAGTTCGCTATTCGCGAACGAATAAAATTACAGAGGCGATACTAGTTGAACTACACGGAACAACATAAACGGAAGCACACAAATTAACAACGGACTTCACATTAGGTGTACTCAAGAGAAGCAGATCTACGCGTCTAACTTCTTTCCGGTATCGACGTTTCCCGTAATGACCAAAACCACCTAGTCAATTCAAGACACCTTCACTCTACTGCTGAAGTCGACCAACCGTGCGTGAAACTGAAACAATCCCCTAGTTTTACGTGATCTATCTAAACCAAAATCTGAGAAAGATGTGTCGGAGAAACATATCTTCAATAGATGTCGGGAAGACTCAAGTCGAACAATTCAGGTTAAGCCACACTTTCACCTTGGACTTCAAAGGAGATCAGCGTTTTTCTGCAATAACAATAGCCCCGAAGATTTTGAAATTGAACCAGGCCAAACGTTCTCCGCTGGATGCTTACATGAAACTTCGAGGTGGGAAGTTTGTACGCTTATATTTTGCGTCATATGCACTGAAACCTCTGATGTCCCGCCCATAAATAGATGTCATTCTACTAAAAGAAAAAAAATCTGTCATTTCAAATTACCGATCGTGCGCATCCTCCTGGGCTTTCGAATTTCGTTACAATTTAACCATAATTTTCCAGTTTTATCGAGCGGTTTAAAATTCAGGCGTATGTATTATATCACAAAACTAAGAATCCAATTTCGGGTCAATGGTAAGCCGCATTGCACAGCAGTATTCAGCATCATGAAGGTAAAGTGCCAGGAGTCAAACTACGATTTTTTGTGTACAAATGTTTCGGTTTCCTCCAAATTGAGGTGATCTGCAACTTCATGAAGTTTGAATTCTAAAATACACCTAAATATACTGTATATCCAATAATTAGCAAGCATAAAAACAGATATAGTCAATCAAAATCTCGCAACAGCAGGAACAACATTTTTTTCTAAACAATTTCTTTATTAAGATAGAATCCACACACAACGCATCTTTTTCCGCGCAGAAGAAAATTTGTTCTTCACTTGGGAGACGAGGAAAACGAGATTATGGGCAGTATTGACTTTTTCGTTAAGGGATAAACAAAAACAGTTCTTTGAAAATTTAAGAAGTACAAAACAAAAAGGTATCACATGATCCCGCCTCCGTCATGGAAGACGTAACACATCGAGGAGCATTCAGAAAATTCGCTTTTGGAAGAAAACCTATACTGTAATAAACCACAGGATGCTTTGTCATAACCGATTAATTCGGAAGATTTATTTATTTTTTTTGCACAACTTTTGGAAAATAATTTGGGGATACTGTCTGTACGTTAAAATTTCAAATGAAAACAGGGAGAGCTTCTTCCACAATTTTCGCACATCTTTAATCTTCACAATTTCTAGTCAGTGGCACTTGATTCACGTATAGAAGCCAGTGCGCAGATTCACACAAAATTCTCAGATACTTTTTTTGCTGGTTTTTGAAACATTTTTAAAAATCTGTTTACACTGCAATCAACTGATGGAAACAAGTTCACAGTTTTCAAGGGCCTAATCACGTCATTGGCGATGATTCAAAATTTTTTTCGAATCCTTACTGATGATTCTCGGACTTTCTTTTACAAATTTTTATTCGAAACTCAGAATATGCTTTTGAAACAAACGCTTTAGTGAGACCTTTTCAACTTATGATGATTTCTGACATCTTCCACGAGGGAAATCGCAAGTGGCAAGACATCTCACGCACCAATGAAAGCAATTGTTTTCGGGTACTGTATAATGTAACTTTAAAAGACAAGGAATGTTGCAAATGAAATTCAAAAAAAAAAGCACAATAGGCTCATAATTTTTTTGTTATATCCCCTCATCTCATACCAACACTGGGCTCAAGTTAAAAACATAAACAATGATTCGAAACTAGAAATACAGCATCCTGCAGTCAAAAATGTAAAAGTAAAATATGACCTTCCCAAAACGCTGCGGGCGACACAAAAGATTCTTGGGATCGAGAAAAGGCACCAATTTTAGGCTAACATAGAAGATAATTAAGTCGCAAACGTTCTTAATGCCCCTCGCAACGATGCAAAAATAAAATAAAACTCAGGTTAATTTTCTGACACTCACACACACACACACACACACACACAAACACACATGGGGAGGTTATTACGGCTTTTTTACGACGGCGTTTGCCCGTCCGCAAAAAGTGGCGTCATTCCAATTGCACATTCCGCCGATTGGATCAAAGGCCAGGTACCGAGGACACGTGTACACCCAGCCCCTAAGGGCGCCGTCTTTGTCTCGTACGCAATTGACAAACTTTTTGCAAGAATTCGGATGCGGAAACACGCCGGTGTCCAAGCAGCGGAGACTTCCATCGTCCAGGGACTCCAGTTTCCGGTCTAGTTGCAGGACGCCGTCGTAGTAGTCGGCGAATCGGTTTCCGGTTCCGAGCGCAACGGAAGCCTCTTCTTCTTCGTCGTAGTAGTTGTAGTTGTAGTCAGAGGGGTTGGGTCGCAGGCTGAAATGGATGGGCGATGGGCTTGGCTGGAACCTGGGACCCTTCATTCCTGAGTCAGCCCCATCCACCAAATTCTGAGGTCCACTCTGAAATTAAAAAAACATATATGCAAAAAACACAATACAGTACAGTATATACCATATACAGTATATGCTCCAATAAATGTACAGTACAGTACTGTATCTATAATTTGAGACAGTATACTGTAATGTAATTGCCGGGTTTCATCGAGATTCAATCAAAAATTAAATATTTCGCTCAATACACTTCTTTTAAAATATTAGTAGAAGTTCACGTTTCATTTTCTCGGAATTCAAGCAATAATTGAATTTAATTGTGCATATTTTTGTAATGATTTTTTTAGGATTAATGTTTATTCCATTCAATAATTCCTAAAAGTAAATACTGTACCGAACAGTATAAACAGTAATTATGTATAATTGAACTCAATTATTGCTTGAATTCCGACAAAATGAAACGTAAACATCAACCAATATTTTTACAATGCGATTTTACTGATTTAAGGCTCATCAAAATTATTATTATTTTTCCTTATGCAATTCATTTCAATCAGCAAACGTTTTACGACAAACGGAGGCATTCCTTGTTGTCTTTTGCTACGTCTGATTTTTTTTAAAAGCGCTAAAAATACAGCAATGAGATTTTATTGTGGATCAGGGGGTTAATGTTTTCTTGAAGAACATCATGGTCAAATTAATTCACACAATTTTGTTTAACAAACGATCTTTTCTTTGATCCTAAAATTTCATTTGGAAGAAACCGCTGAAGTAAAATCCTATATACTGTACAAGAAGGATTAAAGTACATTAATACAATTCAGTAACTTGAATAAGTTAGTGAACGTGTTCTACTTGTCACATAGTCATGGAGGTGTTCCTCAATGAAATACATCACCACAACATTTTCATTAAAATCATTGAATAAATCCAAGTTCTGACTTCATTTCTCCATTTATTGTTTGCATCATGCGCGGAAAGCATTGCTTTGCGATGGTTTTTACTGCTAAAAATTCTTAAAATTGCATTAGTTGGTAAATGTGTTCTTCTTGGCTCTATTCATTGATCCTTAATGAAATGCATCACGACGACATTGAAATAATCACTGAGGAAATCCAACTTATAATAATTTAATATTTCGATTTATCGTTTGCATTATGAGGAAAGAATTGTCTAGCGATGCTTATTGCTAAAATTTTTCTTTTTCCAAACACGTTTCTAGCTACTATTCTGCTATATTCTCTTCGAATAATAATTCTGCAATTTAATGAATTAATTACCCCAGCGGATCGGAGCTGTAGAAAGTTGAACTTCGGCGGCTGCAACCGGAATGCTTCCAGCAAATCTCTCGCTGGAGAAACAAACACCTGTGGCTGCAAGGTGGACGACACTGCTGCAAATTCCAGCAAAGGCGACGCCCTGATAGTCGTGTTCTCCATTTTTGGCACACCCACATCGACGAACAAGTCATTGGACAAGAACAGACTGTTCAGCGGCTTGCTTAACGTCGCTGATGTAATTGGTTTCTCTGTTGACGGTGACGCGGTGAACAGAATAGCGGTGCTTTCAGCTGCGTCAGTTATCTCATGGTTGATCCCGTCGAGAGGAAAACGGATCTGGATTAAGAGAAAATACAATACATTCCCAGAAATATGATTCTTAAAAACTTAAAAATCATTATAACATAACTCATAATTGAACACTATCGTCGTTCCGAAAACAATTTGTCTAATGCTGTGATAACATGGTGCTTTGTTGCTCTAACAGAATGAATCACGATCATTGTACTGGATAGATGTAATACAGTCAAACCCGGCCAAATCAGTGCCATCATTTGCACTTTGGATTCTTTGCTCATTTTGTAGCACTAAGCAAAGGTGGCACTAAATCAAGGGCATCAACAGAGGAAGGTTTAGTCGAGAACTTAGATAATAGGTAAAAGAAGCTCATTTGCGGAATACTTAGGTCATAATTGAGTCTGTTTTCTAAATGAGAAAGCCGCAAGTATTAATCTTAGGCTCAAATGAATTGTTTTTATTCTATGTATTAATACATTCAATAACACAGATTTCGGATAATATATTGTGTCAAGTAAAATATAGAGCTGTTTCCCTCTGTTCCCCTAAGTTTTGTATCAACATTTTATAGATGACGAGAACACTTACATCGTGAGCGATGTCAATTTGAGACAAGTCATCGATCAAGGGCAGAACAACCGGTGGAGAATATTCCCTGGAATTAGCTCTCGACGGCTTGTTCTCAACATCGACATTAACCTCATCATCCACATCGTCGAGTTTTGTTGGACTCGGCGGCCGAGAGATCGGCCTTCGATTGACCAGCAACCTAGTCGGTCTCGCCAGGGCTCGATTAGTCGGGCGACCTCTAGGAACACTGACAACAACAGGTTCTTGAGATTTATCTTGATCAGGGGCAGAGGTCGGCGTAGGTATCGAAGATGTCGGGACTCTCGAAGCTGGTCTTCGGCGGACGCTGACACGAACTGGTCGTTGCGGGACTCGGGTTCGGGTTGCTGGTTCCACATTCGGTTCGGGTTTTTGGGATTGGTTTTCTTGAACAGGTTCCTCGGTTTCTTGAGCTTCAGCAAGTTCTGACTCGAGGGATTTTGCAGCTGCAGTCGATGAGCCGACCGGCAAACGCGTGCGAATTCGTCTTATCGCTGCTGGCGGCGGAGTGAATTGAGTCCGAACTCCGCTGAAATAAAAACCAATGCAGCCCAGTACATTACTATCGATACTGCAATAAAAATAAGTTCTTCTCTCTCTCTTTCTCTCTCTTTCAAAATTAAAATCTAATAAGTTAATGACTCACCGATTAATTACGGTGCGCCGAATTGGAGATTTTCCTCTCGTAGCCACATTTTTGGTGTCCTGGGAACCAGCACTCCATGAATCTGAAGGAGGAACAGCTGTTGTTGACGCTTCCTGCTCCTTTGCTCTTGATCCCCTTGAATAATTCAAACATTTAATTTTAATAACTAAATCGCACGAGAAATCGAAAATCAAATTTCTACATCATGTCAATCTTTTACTTTTCTGGAGAAAAGTTCGCATTTCTGTACGCGGGAGTCGTACAAATCTTGAGAAACTCAGTAACATCAACAAAATCGATATGCTTTTCACAGCAAAACGCATGAAAAATTGAAAAAATTATATATATTCCATTAAAATTACACCGGAAATGTAGCATGAAATGAATAACCGAACCAGGACTTCGGACTAAGAATTTTTCAGCCGAAGGACAAATTCATCTACCCACAGCACTTCAGAATATCGTACTGAATCAAATTGCGAGATTCTTCTCGGAATTTTTCCACTTTTAATAGTAAAATATTCTCCAACTGCAATTATCCGATTAAAAATTAACCAAAACAGTCTACATAATCGGTGAATTTTTATTTCAATCCTGAGGCTTAAACAATCACCAATTCAGAAATAGGAAAAAACAATAGTGAAAATCTCTTCATATTCCGTAGGATAGGTTCCTTTTACAACGGAAAATTTTCTGATTGAAAAATTTACCGAAATAATCTCTTTTATTTGTTCATTTTACAATGCGATACAATGCGGAGGGTCCCAATAATCACTAATACAGCAGGGATAGGTAGACAGGGGGAAAAAACAATCGTGACTGCCAGTGGCATCTACGGAAACTTCAAGAAATTTTAGCTCCAACAATTTCCGCGATTCTTTTTCCGAATTTTTCCACTTCCCAGAGGAATGGTTTATTCCTTCCCCATATGAAAACATTTCCGATGAAACAATTGAACAAAAGTAAGCTCTATATGTAAACGCTGAATTTTTAACGGGAGTGCAGAGTGGTCCAAATCACTGTCATTCGGAGCTCGATTCTCAATTAAATGGAGGGCAGAAAAATATATAGAACACTCCGGAATATTGCTCAAGATTGTGCGCTGTAAAGACATCCGATTTCCTCCCATGCTTTTATTTATTTTTTTGCAAAATACAATTACCTCAATGGCGTCAAGCGGGTTCGAGTCCTCACGACAGGTGCTCTTCTCGCCAAAATCGCGGAAACCGGAGCCGGTGACGAACTTTCGACACTTGCTGCCTCGTCGTCACCGTCATGGACATTGTCATTGCCAACAGATCTGGAACTCGGTGGTAATTCCTTCAAGTCCTGATTATCTGCATCGACAGCATTGGATCCGACCAAAGGACGCAATCTCCGACGCACGGAAACAGTTCCTGGGGTTCGGTTCCGTCGCAACTCTGTCAAAGTAAACGGGGATCGACGCGGTGTCGACGATGAAGTCGATTTTCCCACCGGATCGTTCGTCAGCGGACTGGGTGTCGACACTGTGGACACACCACTGGAAGCAGCCGTGATGTGGTGTTCGACAGCAGCGACGGCGACGTCTTCGTCGAATGACGGGATGCTGGTGTCAGATCTGTCGGAAGGCCTGTCGTTGGTTTTCACTCGGTTCTGCAAAGTGCGACCCTCGATTTGCAGATGGTCCAGCAAACGAATCTCTTCCCTGAATGTCACCTTTAAAAAAGAACACTTTTTAATAATCGCCCAGAAATCTTGAATTCCAATCTAAATCTTTCAAGGAAAAAATAACCACAAAATGTGACAGAAGTTCTGGATTGCATTTCAAAATGACCGTCACCTTCTTTTGTTCCCTGAATATCACCTTTTTGAGAAAAAAAAATTGAATTCAATCTGATTTTTCTATGTCACGATTCACGACAGGTTTTTTTTAATTTTACACGTAATTATTTCCTCTACAAAGAGTTATTATCTGTAGAATTCCTTTTGATTGTTTGGTCGTCTGTTGAACGTCGTTCTAGATTTCTAGACTAGAAGTGCACATATAATTGCATAAATTCAGTGTAAAAACTTATTGACAGTGATACAGACATACAGTATTTTCCTTATTGTCATGACGACAGATAGTATGAAATAATACGTGATTATTTCCTGCTCAAAGACCTATTTTCGATAGACAATTTTTATCATTATTTTGTCTCTTTAATTGAACATCGTTTTATAGAACTCGAGCTTTCTTAAATCGAAAAATCTTCCTATAACGAATTTTCCCTTCCTTAATTTCCTTAGACACAATGCATTAAAATGCACTCTAACTCGAAGACTTTACCTCTCAAACATTTATGAATCGAATTTTCTGAAGGCTTTTTGGCTATTATTTTATTGACAAACAGGAAAGAGAAAAGCAATAAAAATGTAGCTTGATGTGTTTTGAAAGAGTATGAAAGATTAATTGGGCAAATGAACCCTTGCCTCCCAGTTAAGCATCCTGTCAACTCATTTAAGAAGCAATTTAATTCCCAGAATATCAGCAGTTTCAACTTCCTGTAATTATTTATTCCCCCATTAAAAATGCTTGTTTCCACAACTCGAAAGCTCCCCAATTCGAAAATTTTTTGTTGCTTGTCCCTTTTGAAGTTCAGCTTAAAAAGGTTCGACTGAATTTATTGTATAGGCATAAATTCAGTTTACCAACCTTGACAGTGATGTTTTCCTTATCGCTGGCCCCTCCGCTTTTGACGTCATCTTCAATTAATAACGCTGCTGGCACTTCCTGCTTTTCCTCAACGACTTCCGGACTCGTTTCCGTGCTGGTCGAGGCTTCGGACAACGGAGACGTGCTCGAAGTTGGGTCTCTTCTAGCTGGAAACAGTCGAGACGGGGATCTGTTGCTGCTAGAACGTCTCTTTGACACGTCAAAGAACGTCGTTCTGGCTTCGTTGGCAGCCGGAGGCCGAATGCGGACTCTGACTTTTTCGCCGCTGCTGGTGGAATTTGACGGTTTGGGTGTCGTTGACGTTGTCGTTGTCGACGTCGGAGGTGGTGGACGGGTTCTACGGAAACTCAATGGTCGGATATGGACTGCCTTTTCCGTTGTTGCTTCTGACGTCGCCTTGGGGAAAAAAAAGGCAATAGAACCAAGGATGCGGTTTAGTAGGGGTCATCACTCAAACGTCCTCAAGATGTCCAAAAAAAATTTTTGGCCTCATTTTTCAATAATGAGCCTAAATTCTTAATCTTTGATGCATTTTGAGTTTCTGGGCAGTTTCCATAAGTGAGCTTTTCTAAAGTCCGAATGATGAATTTGGCAACACTGCAAGAGAATACGCAGCAAAGACTAACTTTTTCTTAATGTGTAAAAAGTGCGTCTATGAAATCGTTTAAAGCGAAAATTTGGATTGGACCAACAAATTCAATAAAACTGCACCCTATGAAGCCATTTTGAAATTAGCCGAAAATAATTTTAATTTTTATTAATTTCAGGAATCAAAGAAGTGACTCGCGTAACGGAGAATATCTGTTTTTCTCTGTGTGAATTTAGGATCTTGAGTAAATCCAATAAAAATACTCAACGTAAAGTTGAAGATGAATGACAAAAAGCTACAAAAAAGTAACCCTCCATATTTTCCGCTTTCTTCGTTCAATTTGAAATTATTCGCAAACCACGAATATTGAAATACCGTATTTCCGGTACTGAGAAAGTTATGCACTGGAGAAGCTAATTTTTTCGAGTGATCAAAAACTTGCGTTAAACACAGTTGAAAGTTAAATTGCTGGCAAAGGATGCATTAAGAATTTTCGAGGAAAATGTCGTGAACGATGTAAGGTTCAGAATATCAGTCCTGAAAATGTCGAAAATTTTTCAAAGAATTCAATGAACGCTTGAATTCTCTTCTGAAAAAAAAAAGCTCTAGCATGCGACTTAGTATAACCCAGATAAGCAGAAGAAAATTTCCATACGAGACCAGCGTGTAGATTTGAAAAAATCATTTTTTTTACTGCTGCCATTATGGACATTTTCTGTCAGTTAAACAATATGTCACGACCAGCATAGACAACGCAGGAAAATGCAGCATAAGGATTACAATTTCTCAGTGCAGCACACAAAGTTATCATTCAATTTTTTTTTAGAATTTCACTTACATGTATGATTCCGTCAGTAGATTGAGGATCAATATGCAAATCATCTTCCTCTTCTTCCTGATCCTTGGGCCCCTGTTGTGGCCTCTCACGACGAATTGTTACGTACCTTTTACATCAGAAAATAAATAAAATAAAATTCTAAACCGAACGCATTTTTCGAAATACATCAGTGCTGCAAAATTACGCGGATCCAAAAAACGATGCATAAATTCTTTTTTTTTTCTTCCACAGCCAAATGACGGAATGAAATTCAAGGGGTGAAAACGAAAGTCTCACTCAGGAAAACCAGCGGCAGGACTGTTTTTGTTCGAGTCTTCACTTTCAGCAGGGTTTTCCCTGGCCTTAATTTCCTCTTGCGTGTTTCTCTCATTATTATCGGAAGCGGGACGTGAAAACACAGTGAATGTGACTTCATCGTCAGGACTTGAAGCCTCTGTCGTGGACGATGACCGTCGATCAATCGTGATGTAATTGAAAGTCACCCGAGACGGTTTCTCAGTATCTGCTTCTTCAAATTGTCCTTCTTCGCCAACCGGGTCCGAATTCTGATTCGCATTCCTATTAAGCATCAAAACGTAGACAGACGAAAACTTTCAAAATCTTCAATGTGTGGAAGGAAAAAAAAATATTAACGTGACTGACTTTCTTCTGTCGAATACGACATATTGTGGCCCTCGTTGATTACCCGAAACTCCGGGCTCAACCTCTCTTTCGGGTTCGCCAAAGGTTTCCGTTTCTTCCTCGTCGTCAACCGTGACTTGTCTGGGTGCGAACTGAGGACCTCTTGCCCCGGGGAAACTAAAAATTACAATACACTATTGATACAATTATTTTTGAATAAATTATCACCCTGAAACACTCACGAAGAGGACAGAGAATTGGGTCGTCGGTGATTGCTTGCGTCCAGTGCAGAAACTGCTCTGTTTAGCGCTTCTCTGTCCAAGTAAGTTAATTGCGGGGATTTTGTGTTGATTTTTCCGCCTTCTTGTTCCAATAGCTCTTTCACTGCTGAAACTCCCCCTTTAAAAAAATAATCAATAATAATTATTATTGATTTAATAAACATTGATTAAACCATTAATGATGCGTTACTTCAAGATAAACACAATTTCAGTTTGGCTGACATAGGTTTGTAAAAGGTTACAAATTCTGTGCTTTTCTTATTGAATATCCCAGGCGGTGGGACAAGTTTGTTTTGTGCCACCGGTGGCTTTCATTTCTGCGCGCCGATTTTATCTGCGCTGATGCCTGGGGAAGATTTTATCTCTGATGTGCTTTGGCGAAAAAATAATTTTACAAAAACCGGAATATCTTTCAACGTAAGACCTGGAGGAATATTCTATAGTAATTCTATTCAAAATTGTAGAAAACTTCCCAAACTTTAATAAAAATTGTTGCGGATTTTTTACCTTTATTTTTTGTGGAAGTTATTAGCTTCGGAATGTCGTGTCATACTCAACAAAATCCATTGATTTTTAACTTGGATTTATTCCTGGTTTCCAGGTCTTGTTTTTAAGTAAAAACCTTGTGCATGTATGATGCTTGTTTTGTGCTGCATCATGACAACGAAAAATAGCAGCCATTTGATCTGAAAAGTTTACTTAGGTGGAATTTAATTTTCTCCTAGAAATACGATTCATTCAATAGTCAATTTTAAGGCCTCATTCTCATCAGTCGAAGGAATTTTGAAAATACTCCAAGATGACATAGGTTCAAAATTTGCGCTTCGCGAACCGCAAATTAAAAATTACTGTAAAAAAATAATGCACTACTTCATAGGGATAACAAATACCCATTCGAGAGTCTCGCGTGTTCGTAAATAATCAAGATGCAGAACTCAGGAAGACAAGAGCTTATAATTTTTTTTTAAGCTAGAACAAAAAAATATAAGGCATAATAGAAAAGCCGTTGATGGGACTCCAACTCATGAATCAATTTCACAAGAAGGTGATGGGCCATAAAAAAAATAATAACGCAAGAAAGGCTGTTTCGTCGGATTCGATTGAGAAACTCTGCCACAACAAGAAAGCCTTTTTCAACAAAGACTTGTAGGTTTCCATTTCATTCCATTAAGATGAATATGACACCTGCTGCTTTCATATCATGATAAGACAAAGAAAAAAAAAACTATTGACTGATTCATGCAAAAAACACAGCATTGTGAATCGAAAGAAAAAATATGAGTATATTGATTTAATGATGACTAACCAAGGCCATCAATCACGGAGAGCAGTTCCTTCAAAGACGACTGTTCATCGCTTTCAGTAGTCGTTTTCGGTTTCACAGTTGTTGTTCTGCTCTTCGCCCCGATCGTCTTTTGTTGCAACACTGGCCTCTTTTTCTCTTCTTTCACCTCTGGAGTCTGCGAAACCTCTTCTGGCTCTTCTTCGAAACCCCCGAAAAGCTCTTCATCAGTTGGCAATTGGTAACCAACTCGAGATCTGTCTTCGTCTTTCCTGTTGGTCTCGTCTGCTTCGGAAAATGGCGTAGTTGACGCTGGGGTCGTGGTTTTGAATGGCGCTTTCGTGGCTTCTTTTGGCTTTGCGCAGATAACGTTGTTGGGATAGTCACAAGATCCGGACACCCGATTGAAGTGAAGGCCTTTTTATTGTTTTTGGGGGAAAAAATGATGTAGAGTAAATTATTTTGGTTCGGTGGAGATTTAAAGAGAGTAGGATTAACTGAGTCCCGAAACGGCGCGATATCCGAAACAGCGCAAGCACAAAACGTTCGCTGCCAAAAATTCATTGTTGAGTTTAATTAATCCAAATAAATGCGATTGATACTTAAAAAAAATCAATAATTGTGCATTCGGGTTGAATTAGGTAGAAGATATAGCAATCGATAAATGCTGTCCACATCCCCGCACGAAATTTAGGATCACTAGCAAAATTTTAAATTTTATTAATCTTCAAGTGAAAGTCAAGAAGCGAAATCATTCTTCATAAAATATAATTGAAACACTCTTTTCCTTTGTAATTCTCCAAGTTTGAAAACTGTAATGGAAACATTTTCTGATATTGATAGTTTTTGTTATACTTATTATGAAACAAAGATGTGGTGAGTATCAAATGATGGATTTTGATTTTCGGAGGATTTTGACTCAGAACGTCATTGAAAGCTATAGAATAATAATGGTTGTGCTGTATTTTTGTCTTGGCAACAATTTTGACACAATTTTTAATGCATATTTTTTAAAGCATGCTCTATATAGCTGAATGCGATTGGTATTATAATTTATTATAATTATACAGTGCTAAGAAAAGTTTATTTCGTCAATCTAAAAGCGTTTCTGAACGAGAAGCCATTCAAATGAACAGAGTAAAATGACAAAAAAATTAGACTTTTAATCAATATACAGTATTTGATAATTTGTCTGTAACAGTGTCAGTGCTTGCATTGTTTTCTACTCGCATTTTTTTTTCAATGCGATGTTTTGGGACGCGCCATTTCGAGAAAAGCCCAAATGTCCCGACCGGAAACGGAAATGCCTGTGAAAATTTACCTGCGGGGCACGTGAAGAGATGAGACACTAGCCCAAGGTTCGGATTGTCGAGACACCAGAAATACTTGGAACACTGCCTCGGATGACTGAAAAAGCCTTCTTCTTTACACGTAAAATCTGTCGACCAAGATACCATAGGAATATATAGAGACTGTCGTCTCATCGTTGAAAAAAAGGAGAAAAATTTCGAAATTGCGAACCTGTTCCAGGATCCGGAGTCGTGGGTGGTTCCGGAGTGCTCAAGGGATCCACTGACGCCTGAGGCGGTTTCGGCGTCGTTTTTTCCTCTGTCGACGTTTCTTTTCCTCTTCTCAATTCATCTAAACTTGAAGGTCGTTTCCTAGGTGTCGCTGGTGACGGAAGTCGACTCAAACCACGCCTGTTGGAGTCTGCTGATGACCCGAGTCTCGCTCTAGAAATTAAAAAATAAATAAATAAAAATTACGATCGAATGAGTTATTGTCAACATTAGCTGGCAAAAACATCGTTCAGACTTGTGTATAGGATTATATAATAATATTCACATCACAAACAAGATTGCGAATGGTGTAACGACGGTAACCGAAGTTTGTCACCCCAATTTGTTTTCTGAAACGTCGGGGAGGTGTCGCCTGAATCTCGCCGAAGAATGAACTCAACCTCTAACGGTAACCAAACTTCCAAAAAACTAGTTTTTAAATAGAATAAAATTGTATTAAAATTCAAAGAATTCTCTTTTTAAACCTGTTCGACATGATCGCACAGAAAATCAACACCGGCTAAACAAAAATACAGCATGCAACCATTATCATTCTATATAGCTTTCAATAAAATGTGTGAAACATGTAAGTGTGCATTAAAATCTCCATACAAAGAAGCTGTTTGGAGTTGGACTGGGAAGAAGTTTTCGTTATTTTGAGGAGGAATTCATTATAAAGCGATTGCAATAACCTTATTGTTAATTTGCAGGCACGCGTGAAAAATGACTTCGTTGTAACCAATAATCCCTTATGATAAGAATATTCTGTATAGTCCCAAATTTTACTCGGGGATATCAGTAGTACATTTCCGAAGTCAGATGGACAATTTTGAAAATCCGCAACAAATCAGCGAAACAGAGGTTTTGCTGAAGCCTTTTGATCGCTTCCACGATAATTTATTTGATAATCATGACGAAGAAAATTGCGTAAACAAACGCATTATTTCCGGGATTCAGAAGCTCCAGCGATTATTTCAAAGCTGCAGATGAGAATCAAAAAGCCTCTGCAGCTCCGTTCACTTTTATCTGATGTAAAATAAGCGACTCGCATTCCAAAAGAAACTGGTTGGTTTGAAGAAAAAAATATTACAAAAAATAGCTGATTGTACTATGTGAAATGATGACGTGGAAATGGAAGATCTATTGCCACGATCAGTTTGCAATGGGTTTTTCGATGTCGAATTGGACTTGCTCAAAAGAATTGCTTCAGAAATTTCGAATAGTGGCTGACTATTGCAAAAGTACTCTGAAAACGCAATTGTTGTCTATATCAGTCTTCCACAACTGTTTTGGGCCCACAGACTAGCAAATTTCGATAACATTTTCTGTGAACCAGCAAAGTTTCATAAAATTTTTGGAGACTCAAATTTTTTTTTTTCAAAAGACTTTACTGCAGCAGGTACTGTGTTTTAAAAAGTTTCTGCTTTTTCCCGAAAATCAAGTCAAGAACCAGTGAAGATCCTATAGTAGAATGTCTTCTAAAAAATTGAAAAGGTGGGCTTGAAGGAAATTTTCTCAGAATGAAAAATAAAATAATTTCTTTCAGCATCAGGTACAAATTTTTCTGAAGTGTTATTTATTATAGGAGGAAAGCCAACTTTCATTTTCCATCAGATAATTTCAGCTGTCTTTGTCTTTCCAAAATTTCAGATGAAGATAACAGACTTCATTGCTTCTTTATATGAATTTAGTGTGATGAAGAAAATTTCCCGCGGATCGGCAAAAAATGTCTGCGGACCGGCGCAGGTCCGCGGACCACGGGTTAGAGAACACCGGTCTATATTATTTACCGAAACATGATCCTCTCAAGTTTCTGGTTTCTAACAAACCTGGCCGATTTGTGAAATTTTGAAAATTATGAAGCTTCGCTCATTTTTAGTTTTTCAGACATGATAAAACATCAACTGGTCGCAGAAAAGTGAAAAGTATGAACACCAAACCGGCGACTCGAGGAAGAAACTTTTCCTCTGGACAGAATCATTTTAATGTATCGCATCCCAGTACAGTATTATTGCACAAAAAGAACAAGCAACAGTATTTCATATGAGTACTTTTTTCTTTCACCTTAAAATCATGACAAAGAAGATTTCATGAAAGAAACGCATCATTTCCAGACTTCAAAAGCTCCAGCGATTATTTCAAAGCTGCAGATGATGAGAATTCAAGAAGCTTCTCCTCCGTTCACTTTCATCTAATATTTAAATTAAGTGACTCGCAGTCTTCGAAAAGAAACTCACGCACTCGGCAATGAAAAAAAGAAGAAGAAAAAATTACTGATTGTACCTGGTTGAAGCGATGACAGAAAATGATTGATCTATAACCACGATCAGTTTGCAATGGATTTTCCGGTGTCGAATTGTACTTTCTCACAGGGCTGCTGTAGCAAATTTCGATCAGGGGATATACAGCTGACCATTGTAAAGTCATCGAAAAACATAATTGTCTATAGTGACCAAAACATGATCCTGCCAAGTTTCTGGTTCCTCAGATATACATGACCTGTTTGTGAAATTTCAAAAATGGAGGAAGCTCCACTAATTTTTTTTATATTTCAGACATAATAAAAGGTAAATTGCTCGCAAAAAAAAAACCGGAACATTGGAACACAAACCAGCGAATTGAGGAAGAAAATTTTCCTCTGAACGGAATATCTTATAATATGACGCGTCCCCATGTTATTTCGCAAATAAAACAGTATTAGGCGACAGAGTATCATTTCACCAGTGTATTTTTTTCTCTCCTAAAATCATTACCAATAAAAAATTGCGTGCAACAAACGCATTATTTCCAGGCTTCAAAATCTCCAACGATTATTTCAAAGCAGATGTTGATGAGGATTCAAGAAGCCTCTCCTCCGTTCACTTTCATCTGATGTAAAATAAGTGACTCGCAGTCTTCGAAGAGAAACTCACTCGGTCGGTAATGAAAAAAAAGAACAAAAAAATAACTGATTGTACTGTTTGAAACGATGACGGGAAATGAATGATCTATTGCCACGATCAGTGTGCAATGGGGGCATTACACTTAACCAGCACCCTCGCAGAGAAGGAAGGCACGCGGCACGCAACGGCGCGTTAATGACTCCCAGCCACTGGTGCCGGACCCCGCAATTATTCAAATCATCTCTGGGGTTTCAAAATGAGTACCCTGCAGTGGAGTTGGAAGCACGCCCGTGATCATCATGGACATGCCAGAGAAGAAAAAAAAAAGGAGAAGCAAAAATTGAGTGATCGAACGGATTCAGCGTCTTATCCAAAGTATGCAGCTACAGTATATAGTGAAAAAAAATATTTAATCCCATGTCTATATACAGTAAAATCTTGTCACAACAAACTTGTGGGGAGTTCAGAAAAAGTTTGTTGCAACAAATAATTTTTTATAATGAGATTTTTAAAATTATTGACTGATTGGAATATTTTCTTCAAATTAGACCTGCAAATATACAACATCTTCCTTTTGTGGCCTTTATACAGTTGTTTTTCAATGGTTGGAAAACTATGATCTTAAAAAAGAAATGTAATTGTTAATAAAATAAAAACATATACTCTGAATAACAGGTACATACTAGCACACTTTCTTGACTCTACGTTTTTTAAAGCAATTCCCGCAAAGATTTTTAAGGGTGAACGTTCCAAAATTACTGACAATTTTTACATCACTAGGGGGTTTTCAAGCATACAAAATCTTTTTAACATGAGTATTGCTGGGCTCATTTTTTCATATAACTGCTCCCCCCCCCCCCCTGACACCATCATTCCTAACATAAGAATCATTTTTGAAAGAGAGGATTTTCAGGTGAATTGCCAAGAATTCTTGGGCTTGATTCCACCTTATGTTCCAAGAACCAGACACATTTTGAATGGGAAATGTGAAACTGTGCCTGCCTCCATTAGGGATTTTTAATTAAGAATTAATTCCTTGAAGAAGTTTGTTATACTGAAAAATGTGTTGTAACGGTATTTGTGGTAACGAAATTTTACTGCATACAGCCCTGAAATATTGGCCTCAATATTGAAAGAATGATATTTCAAAACCCGAAAAATTGCAAAAGCAGACCAAGATAAGAGTTAATTCTTCACTATTCATTTCAGATTTTTATCTGTCCTATTATTTTATAGGGAGTCGAGAAAATTGGTCTCTAAAATAATTTTCCAAGAAATATCGGAAGCACGTCGTTTAATCGAGCTGCTGTATTTCAGAAACAAAGATAGCTGAAAACTTTATGAATGATGCAATCATACATTTCTTGACTATTTAGTAATATAATCATAATAGCATGTGATAATTCAAATAAGTAGACTGCGCTATTTTTCGAAAATGGGGCAAACTTTTTTTTAGAAGGGCATTTCTTGCATCTGAATCCTTTTCGAATAATTTTAGAATTTTTTTGCGGAAAACGCGGATATTTAAGAATTATGAAAACCACTTGATACTCGACGGGAAAACTTTCTACTCTTTTACGGGGTCAGAAAAATTACTTTCGTCTTCCTGAGAAATGATTTAGAAAACGATATTTACATGAAACCAGCTCGAGTACAATTTTCCAGAAATTTAGTAGTGGAATTTTTTCTTCGCGTTATCGCAGATATCATTTGAAAAAAAAAACTTGTGTTTCGATGAAAAAAAAACACACGCAAACATCGAAGCAATTTGCATAAAAATTTCCATTTCACCACGGAAGCCAACGATTGTTCGCCAAAAATGGCATTCAAAAATTTGCGAATGAATATGCTGTACTAACCTGTTGATTTTGTTGACGAGGGAAGATTCGCTATTGCTGTTGAGACTCGTAGACTCGGATGGTTTCTTCGCAGTCGAATTGGATTTGCTCAAAAGTGCTGCTTTGGCACTTTCGATCAGCGGATACGGCTGACCATTGCAAAGTCCTCGAAAATCGTCATTGTCGATGGACCAAAACATGATTCCGCCGAGTTGCTGGTCCCGCACATACATGGCCTATATTTGCAAAATTTTTAAAATGGAAGAAGCTTCTTCAGTAACTTTTTTCAATTTTCAGACATGATACAATGCAAACTGTTCGCAGAAACATGAATCATTGAAACAAAAACCAACTCGAGGGAGTACATTTTTCTCCTAACATGTTTATTTTAATGTAACGCTTCGCTGGGCTATTTCACAACTAGAAAAAGTGATAGAATATTTTACCTGAGCATTTTTTAAATCTAAAATGTGCTCCAACTTCTGCAAATGGATGATAAATTCAGATGCAATTACTAGAAAATACAGAAGCACTCTTTTTTTTAATGATTTTCTCTGTACAATGCCTTATTTGGCCCTATGATCTCTGTACTGTCATCCTATAAAGATGAGGTTCTCACAAAAAAAATTATTTCTGCAGAAACATTTTCTGGTCCCCTGAATCCTATTTTTTTTAGAGAGAGTTCCCCTGTAAAATGAATTAAAATCGTATTTCGCGTTGATTGTTTTGTGGGAGGAACATACTGTATTTTAAGCGGCGGAAGAATCCGAGTACTGTATACTACTGTATGTGAAAAAATAAGAATTAAATTTAGAACCTCTTCTTGATGAGAAGATAAAGGTGTCTTTCCTTTCAATAACCTTTATCAAGGATATGAAAAAACCCAGGAAACGTTTATCTGAACTGTAACTGATCATTTAGAAATTGTTTAGAAGATTTCAAACTACGATTTCACTGAAAGAAAATTATGCCATCTGAATTGTCATTGGCTTTTTATACTACTACATCATTACTCTCTTGATACTGTTTCAGAGTAAGTCCACAGCAAAAATTACATTTTTGTGGACGTCGACTGTATTAAACCCATACTTTTTGCAGATATATTAAGAGAAAGTCAAACATTTAACTGACAGCTCAAAATTTGAAAAAAGATGAGGAAAATTTAATGAGGAATATGAAACACCGTTTTATACGACCAATATTAAATGTACACGTTCAAAAAACATGGAAAATATCCGGTTGTAAAGATTTTACCTTTCTGGCGACGATTTGCTCGTCATCATAGCCAACCCACTGGTTTCCCTTGTGTGCATAAGGTCCAACTGCTCCGGGGTCCACTTTCTTCACTTCCCACTCGTTCTCCGAAATGTTCTCACAAACCTGAAATGAGAAAGAAAGAAGTACTGTATAATCATAACTTTTCGACCAAAGCCCGTTATTCTTCGTCGAAAATATTCGAATGGGTTCGCCAGGATGGCGAAGAGGGAGAAAACGAAAAATTTCAGCGGAAGCCAAATAACGTACCGATTTCACGCTACCCTTCCAGTTGACTTTCTTTGTTCTCAGATTTTTTATTTTTTCTATATTTCGCAGTTGTCAACGAAGAATGCAATCTTATTGAATAAAGCGGACAATTTGGCTTCCATTAAATCGCGCGTTTTGTACGCGTCATTTATTGACGTTCAAAAAACAGGCATCGTTATTCATCTTTTTCGACCTGAGGAATTCTGCGAAATGAAATTGTGCAAATGATACATCCCCGTGTGATGCATCATATGTCCACGCAACTCATTTTCGAACTGATAATTTTATTCCACACCTTATCGAATTAACGTATACGGAAAAAAGTCGCGGGATTCGAAATAATCAAACTAAAAATGTTCTTGAGAAACGGCTACAATATACAGTACGTATTCTAAAATCTAAATCACGGACGGGAACCTATCATCAGACGGCAACCATGGACTCCAGGCAAACGGAAAAAAGAAACTGCGTCGGCCGGGAGTCGAACCCGGGTCAACTGCTTGGAAGGCAGCTATGCTTACCGCTATACCACCGACGCTTCGTTGAACATATAAGATTAGCTTTGTATACTAATACACATCTGAGCTGGTGTCCCTTCCGATACTGTATCACTGTAGGTCGTTATACAGTACAGTATATAGGGATGATGTAAAGTACTGTACTGTATACAGGAGTTCCTGTTGCATCCGTAAACCACTAGGCTGGACATCATCCACCTAATCGCGTCAACTATCGAAATAGACGCAATTTGAAAGTTTGGGCTTGCTTTTCACCTTACGTTCTTACGCAGTCCGATATGAAAATTTGAATGCAGGGTATACTATACGCAAAAATATGAAAAAAATAAAGTTCGCCGGATGTTATTACAAGAAGTAAAATTATTCTTCAAATTTCTCAGAGAACTGCGGGGTCAATTAAAAAAAACGACCTCGTTACACACGATATGTCTTTGGAATGAAGTCGATTAATTCATCGTCTGAGAATTCATCAACATCAACGAGGGAAGCATGATTCCTCATTAAAATAACTCGTGGAATCTTCACGATTTGAATTATTTAAATTGGAGATGATTAAAATTTAAGCAACTGCTTTGAATGATATGTCATTCCAAACTTGACAACGAAACATGCGAAAAGGCCTTCGATCAGAGGATGATTTCATTTCGCAATATTAGCCGCTCATCTGCTTCGTTAGTGAAAAAAAGGGTATTGCCATCCGGAAAATGCAATTTACAGTAAATGAAAAGATGAATCTTTATTGATTTTCTTACTACTCATCCTCCTGAATGACCTTTTATTATAAAATAAGCCGCTGTCAGTCATTCAAGCAAAACATGTGTCAGCCATGAGATGTTCGGAACCATCAAATTCTTTTTGTGAATAATCATTGTTAAAAGTTCTGCATCCCCAGGAATCTGGATTGCACCAGGATCTATAATTCTATGCCATTAAATCCAGAATTGTCCTATTAAAAAATAAGAAGGCGGAAAGTAAACAAACCAAAAGAATTCGAAGAAATCGGTGGCTTAATTTTCTTTTTCGTGTTCAGACTCGATCTGTGAGAAAGACTTTCGCTGGAACATTTCCGGAAACACACCGTCGAATTGAATTTGAATAAATTTTGGTTGCGGGCTCTAACTTATTGTAAATATACATAGTACTGTAGTGAAACCATCAGTCACAATTCCTACGAACGTCAATACATCAGAATTCAGCAGAAAATATCTGTAATTTTATTATTTTATTTATGGATCGGATTTCTTCATCACGCCTGTCAATTAAATTAACCTCAATGTCAATAAGCTCTTCAGTACTCACCCACGATGCTTATTGATTAATTTTAATTGGGAAGTCGGCCATGGAAAACCGAGAGCAAAAATCTTCACGTTTTTAGAATAGCATCTTTGCGCCCTTCTTTCCCGTCGTCTTTTTCTTCTGATCCAATGGAAAATAAAAATTGCTCAGCATTCAATTCCTCCCGTTTTCTGAATAGCGTCGCAGTGCGTTTCTTTTACGTCATCTTTTTTTCTTTTCGAGAATCTCAGAATTCCCAATTCCAGTTTATGGCTTCATTACACGAAGGGAAGCGAGATTGAAATTACATCATCGTGATCTTGAACACGGTCGACAATCTATGGTCGCAGCATTGACGAAACCCCCAGAGGGAAGAAGGATTGCTACACTGAATTTTCTCGGCCGACGGCTTGTCGCTCACAGCAACGTTCTATTTTGTTGCACACGCGTGTTTCATTGAATCCTTCTTTTTCATGAAAAAAATATTGTAATGTTTGACATTATTCCCTTTCTTTAGCTGAAGACACTGCGGTCCTTATATAATGACGCATGCAAATCATGATGGTTTGCCACTGAAAGCCGTGGCCTGAGGGGACTTTGCTACGCTCTCAGAAATCCGAATGGATTTCATTCTTTAGAAAATTTATCTTCTCGAACACCCCTGCGGGAATATGCGAGAAAGCCCGAAGAAATATTTATGAGTGTTTTTTTTTTTAAAGGTCGGGTATGTGAATCCAAATTTTCTGCATTTCAGCTTCACGAACATAGCGTTGCAAAATATTTTTTCCTGCTTCGGAGGAATCTTTGAGATTATTACACCATGCTAAACAAATTAGTAACGAAAGCGAATTTGGCATTCAAAAACGTACTTCGGTTAATGTTTACGGTTTTGGATAGCTTATACGGTATTAACTTTCCTGAAACAGCTGTTTCCGTTTCGAGCTCCAAATCTGCACTGAAAGAATAAAAAATAATAAATAGAAATACTATAAATTTGAGCATTAAAGACTTTCAAATCAATTGAAGCTAATTCAATCATCTTTCAAATGATTTCAGCTATTTCGCGATTTTATTTTGCATCGGCATCACCATCATTACTTGTATTCACAGGAGTTCCCCATCAAGTCTTGAGGGTTGTCCTAGTCATGTGCGTCTCTGAGAGACTCATGGGCAATCAATCAGATGTTACTAAAATTGCGATGACTTTCCATATTCTGAATTTCCTGTCGAAGGAAGATGAATAAAATTAAAAACACAGCATTTAAATTATTTCAGCATGTTTCGTGGCAATGATACATCAATTTTGTCTTCGAGTCATGAGAAAAGTGTTGTTCCAAAATTTTGTTTTCTATGTTTTTCACTCATTTAAACACATTTTCATCCTTATTCTGAAAATTAAATTCATTTCGTTCATATTTGGAACACACAAAAGGCCCTGTATAGTCATCTATCGTTTGCTCTGGAGTCGTTGAAATGAAAAACAGTTTTATAGAGATGAGACTTGAATTCGTTGGCCATGAAGGAACCGGTTGAGAGCACTTTCAGTTTTAAACAGATTTTCGAATTTCATCATACGTGCATTTATTAAACTTGAGAATCACGCTTAAAAGTACCACATTATTGTGTATTTTGTTGTTGAATATGCATGACTAATTTTTTCTCTTCTCCGAGCAACGAACGCGTCATGAAGAATTTAAAAATTCGACACGAGTCAAACGAGAACAAGTTTTTGCTTCAAACTATGTATAGAATTATTATCGTCATGCATTTCTTGAAGTAACGTCAAGTGCTTGTTCGGCAGGGATTGATTCGAAATTCAGCATGAAGAAAGGTGCTGGAAGTTTAGAAAGGTTAGATCTTGTTCATCAGTACGATCTTGCGGTTCAGATTACAGGTACGGATTATCATAATCGGCTTTCGTTAGGCAGTCCGATATTTAAAGGAAGAAGAAAAAAATAAACAGCGACTTTGCTGTGAAATTTCTTTGGGCGAAAGCCCAGACGACCGAAAGGATAAATATTGGTAAAACATTCGTGAATTATTCAGCGAATCATCATTCAAAAACCCAGGTTTTCTTTTTTTCTTTTTCAACCAAGAATTCGAAAAAAAATATTTGACAGCCCAACCAACAATCATATTCATTTTTCAGCATACGTCAGAGATTTGAGTAGTAAAAAAATGCGACCGAGAAAATCCCCTGAGGATGAATACAATCCGTTATGGCGATACAGTATTATAGTACGATATATCCGTATGTTTATGAAGAAAAGTAAAAGATAACTTCATTAAGAAAAATAGTATAAAACATGAATTATGAAAGCGGAGAAGTTACGAGATTCTGTCCAACTTTCATCACTATTAGGAGAAAGAGCCTATTTTTTTAATTTTAAAATATTATATCAATTATGTAATACATTTTGCTTCACAAATGGATTTTAGCAGCTGTTATAAACCAATTTTTTGCACCGACCCTAAGGAAAAATGACAATAAATACCGATATTCCGTGCTCCAATCTGCTATTTTAAATAATGCGCGTAACTAATTCACACATGGGATTTCGAAGAGTTTAATTTGTATTTCAGAAGTGGAAAAAAAAGAAAAAATCTTCCGGCATACAAGACCTTAATGACTCACCAATACACCATAAGTCCAAAACTTATTTAAATAATTTTCGTTGTACCTTCCAACAGTCGAATCAATAATGCTAGTCTTCAGAGACTGAAATTAAATAGAAAAAAATTATACAAGTAGGAAGATACACTCGTGACTTTTAAACAACATACTGACAGATTATGATTTGCGCATGGATGGTCAGCTGGAGAATAAAAACGTTGGAACCTTGACTGAGGTATTTCGTTGATCCATACCTTCTTTTTTGTTAACTTACACTTATACAGTGTTCAATTATTCATGTCGACATACAAAAATTTTCATTTTTGATTAACACACATGTTTCGAGAAAGCATTCACTTGATTCACGAAATCAATATATGCAGGAAAAATGAACAGCTTGTCTGGTTGAAAAATGAAGGATAAAAATGAGCGTCGGACTTTCTCGCCAATTCCTCGCAAGTAATTTTAAGTTTTTTTTTTGTAAGCGAAAAATGTATGTCCTCGTGGAAATATGTTTCTTCCTTTTCTATTCATCGTCTCTAGAGCTGTTCATCTCCGTTTTCCGATATATTCCACGAAAATATAAGTATTTCTTTAAAATATACAACACTTTTCTCTTCTTTATTTATTTACCGTATTTTTTATTATTGTTTTTGAATATTTGTGCGCAAAAGTGGTCGTATCAGCTTCAATGCGGTCGGCAACAAGCTTTTGAACACGTCATTCGGCGAATGTATCTATTGCTTCGATTGGCTCTCGGACAGTTGACCCGAACCCGGCTCCGGCACCCAGCAGACACGTGAGGCAACCCCGTTGTGACCCGAGGGGGCCCCGCAACCCGGGCATCTCCGACCATCCTGAAGCAACCCTATAGCCTTCGCATTAACATTCCCCGCTTGCACCGAGCTCATGCCCTCATCCGAGAAATTGCTTTTTCATCAGCCCTCTTCCGGGCGATGGTCAAGTGCAACACCAAAAGCCCGGCGGGCATTTTTATACGTCACTCTATGAGATAATTGACTCCAGCCAGTATACATACGGTACAGTACTCGGAACGAATCCGGCTGATTTCCCCGCAGAAAATGGCCATTCGTCCACGATATCCCGCCATTCTTTTAGCATTTTGTTTTTTTTGTTTTGTACTCTGCAAATTAAATTACCGTAGTAAATCGCATTTACGAAACCATGCTGGGTCGCACGCTAGTACAGTATCATCAGAAATGACGGGTACAAACAAATTTCGCAAGATTAACAAACCCAAGAGTCAGATTTTTTAGCGCTTGAACTTCCTCTTCTACAGCTAGAAGCATTCCAGAAAAAAATCCTCTTCCCAAAATGTGATGATGTAGTGAACTTGATTTCTCACAAAAAAACAAAAACATAAGGCAATTAGCCTTTATAGGCGAAGAACCCATATTCAAGGTGTCACCTTCAATATATGTTCCTAGTTTTGAAATGATGTTTTTTTCATTTTTTTTTCAGCAGAGTCAAAGAATATAAAGAACTCAATAGGACAAACACAATCAATTCACACAATAGATTCTAATCACAAGATCAAATCATGTGAATGCAAATCACAGATTGCACACACATCAGTTAAAATAGAGAAAGGATGAGAAGATTGTCATTCAAGAGTTCAGGACAGACTGCTTCTAAATTCGAAGTAGAAAGATTTTTCATTTATTTTGTGGAATTGTCTGGTCAGGTGATCTAACCAGAAAATTCCAGAATATTCCATCAGATTTCCTGACCTCTGATTGGCCAAAATAATGAAAATTGAGGTAATCATTATATGCTTTGTCAGGTGATGGGCAAGGAACCTTTCATCAGTTTCCTCTGCTTGTTTCTCCCCAAAAGATAAAGTTCGTAAAATGGATTGTATTTGATTCTAAATAAAATTGAGTTGAAAAACTGGGTTTACAATTTCTCAGTTTTTTAGATCTGTTTTACTGCTGAAAGTAAAAGACAATGGAGATAGATTTTGTGATTGCGAAGTGAGCAATTATTCCAAATTATACCTAGACCTTCGGGCGACATCTGTGTGAAACAAAACAAAAATATGCAGTCAGAGACGTACTTGGGAATCGAAGCTGAAAGAACGGGAAACGCTTAAGCAAAACTTTTCTGCACAAAAATCGATTGAAACTGCAAAACCATCGCAGATAGTGAAACCTACTTACGAGATAATTCACTGTCTTCTCATGACGCATTCCAAAAGCGTTATCGCTGTATAATAAATACTGCATAGAACCCGTAAATAATAACGCATGGGGTTCGAGGTGAGAAACCCGGGCGTCGGGATGCCGTGAAAACAGAGCTGTCAAACCCGCCGGCCGGGTAAACTTCTCACCGATTACGTCAGAGCAGCCCACATATACGAGAGGCAACAAATTCGCCCAAGAGAGAAGGTTTCTTTTTCTTTAATGGCCCAGTCTGAAGATGGGCAGCCGATAAAACGTCCCGACCTTGCAACACAACTTTCCTCTTGCAGTCAGTCAGGTTCATTCATTCATTCATCTCCACACGTTTCATTACCGCTCCGGTTTACTATGCATGCTCATTAAACCACTTTATCCCCACGACTTATTCCCGAAAATTATTAATTTTTTCTGCATAAAAAGAAGGGGACATTTGAAGAGTTTACGACCATCAAATCGCTGAACCGCTCGCATAAAAATAAATTTTCACTTGAGATTTTATGCGAAAGGCTATAATTTTTCATTTCCCGCCTTGAATCCGGGAAAAAACAGATTTCGTGAGGCAGGGATGAATTTGAATGGATTTTCTGCAGACTTTTGCAATGAAAACCGGTAAGATTTTTGAGGAAAACTATTTTTAGCGAAAGAGAACCTAAAAAAAACATTCGCGAATAATCAAGTACGGCGAATCGCCATTGCAGTTGAGTTAAAACTTTTCATCAGATTATTTATCGTCAAAAATGACCCAATCCATATAATCTCAATGAGAACGTAATTAAACTACAAAGTTTTCAAATACAGTGTATACATAATGTGCACGGAAGATTTTCTGCAAGCAATTTTTTCAAATGACCACATTATAGCATAAATATGGATAATTAAATTCAAGAAATATTAGCCATTAAAATTTAGCATGCATTTATTTGTGCCAAAATTCAGCTCTTCAGCATGCAGATAATTTAAAATTGCACTTCCGTGCTTCAAAGTCGGTAGCATCAAAATAAAATAAAATACGGAAGCAAATTGCAAAAACGAACACTAAAGCACGGAATTTTTTGTGTTGTTTCTTATGTGCCCCGTAAATTAACCGATCGAAGATTCTCAAATTAAATAATATGGCATCTGAACTTCAAAATGTATTGACAGAATCATTTTCGGCAGACCAAGAACGAGGATAATAACATTTGATTGAAAAATTTCACACTATCTCGTAATGAAAATACTTACGTGATTCGGAGGACTTCTGAGAAATCCACGGTACACAGAGCAAAAGTATCAAAGTGGCGAGAACAATTAGAAAGCAAAGAAGAACACAGAGGCAACCTTTGGAAACCCGTTGCTAAAACTCCCGGGAATTATGCATGGATTCACAGGATCGACACGAGTGTTTGTGTTAAGAAGTCGGTTCGTTTCCGGGGTCATCTGACGTTTTGACCCACGTTTGACCCGAGGGCGAGGGATTCGCTTTCATTAATTTATTGCCGGCCGATCCCTCGTATCTTTCTCTCATAAACATTTTCGTTCCTGCTGGTCGCAATCTCGTCGCTTAACTTTAGTCCCCGGGAAGAGTTTTTAAGAATTCTTTTAGTTGAGCTAGCCTGTAATTTTCCTCATCCGTGTCGGAAGAAAATTTAAATCATCCTCTTCTACCGATTATTTTTTCAGAAAATCCCTTTTAATAACCAGGTAACCGCGCGTGAAATCGCTTTCAAAAAGCTATAATTTCAAATGAATAATTGCAATTATCATCACTGCGTAGGATTCATGCAATGCAATTATCTTGCGTTTTGTTTGCGAAAAATACCCCATAAAATCCTGCATACGACAAATTCTCTCGCCTCAAACCCAAAGCTAATCGGGTACATGAAAGCAGTGCAAAAAATCAGCAATGTTCACACTGCAATTTCTCCCGAATAGACTCATAAATGGTATGACATCGTCAGATTTATTGAAGTTATTCACATTTTATTCCACATGCTGTCATTTTTTTTCATTTGTGCGTATAGTATGAACATATTTGGATCAAATAAAACGCAAGAAAAAGTTGATACACGCATGCTTACGAGGGTTGGACGGGTTCGCAGAAAGGTAGTCCCAGATACGCGCGGCCTCAAAGAATTTTTAAGCACTGATTGCGAAAACCTGTGACCTTGTTCAGAAGGATATTTCAACGACGCGAGGCAATTTTTCAGAATTTTTTTTGACAAATTGGCGAAGATAAAAATGATATTCCTCTATTGGTACTTTGGCAGATTGTTCATACAATTTGTTCATACATATTGGGTTTCTCATCTCAATTCCGCACACGCTTCGTGAGAAACGCGAACATTTTGAATGAAATCCCGATGACATTTAATTGATAAAAAATGTTTTTAAATTAATATGCTCAAACTGCAAGTTTGGAATTGATTTTCCTCCGAGATATATAACACTAGGATTTCGTAATTCCCCATAATTTTCAGAGTTAAACCTTTTGAAGCAAATCTGTACCTTCGAAACGGCAGGAAAAATAAGCCTAAAAGTCTATTATAAACATGCAAAAAAATAAAAACCAGAAACGGAATAAAGAAGGCGTCTCAATATCGTGGCAATTTAGTGAAAATAAATTCTCTTTGATGCATTAAAAAAACGAATTCTCAAACCACCATGAATCTTTCGAATCCAGAATTTTTTTCATTGCACTTTCTGTCGGGAATAAATATGATGTTCAACTGAATGAATAAAAAGTATGAGGCAACTTTTGCAGTGAAGGGCAAATGTTTCAGCGGGTAAAATTCCACGTTTTAGAAAAGCACAAGAAGCTGCAAAGGTAGTGAATATTCCAAGTTTACTGCTGCGCCGCTGTAAACTTCCCTCGACACCAATAAATTATTCCTCGTTTATAAGTGTTCACAGAATATTACCCAACTTCCGAAAGGTCACATTGATTCACTGCTGTACTTATCTACGATAGGAATTTCGGAGAGAGTGGGAAAATAAATAAATACATAAATAAATAAACGTGGAAATCGACCAGCAGGCGGAGAATAAATGATAGCAACTCAGCAAAAGATGAGCGGGAAGATTGCCCCAACAAAAAAATGACGCAATATCTTCCCGATTATTACAGACCACTAGCCGCTGAACATGTTTTACGGACTCGTCGTTATCATTAAAGAAGGCATTCATTTGCTAAAGCATCTCTCACTGGAGTTGCAATAAGCAAGCACTTGAAGAATGTTTTTCAGCTGCGAAAGAAAAAAAATTGCTCCAGTACCACGTCCTGTCGCAAGGTCATGAGCTATGGGGGATGAACCTCTGAAAAGTGTGAAAATTATAGAGCTTTCGAATTTGATGAACAGCTTTTCCAGCGAAAAAAAATCAAAATTATGTCATCAAAATACTGGGCGAATCCCAAATAGTCGTCGATTCCCTTTATCTTCAACTGACACTAGAATTGCAACTGACACTTGAATTTCGTAATTCCCCATAATTTCAGAGTTAAACCTTCTGAGGCACATCTGTACCTTCGAAATGGCAGGAAGAATAAGCCTAAAAGTCTATTATTGTATAAACATGCAGATAAAATAAAAACAAGAAAAAATATATTAGCCTTGAAAAATAACTTTTTTATAGCTGCTCATCCGGTGTTTATTCTACCATTTGAAACTCAAATAAAATCCTTTAATGGTCTAAATTTTGCAATTCCCAATAATCTCCACCGAGCACTTTATAATCAAAACAATCTATCTCTATTGCCGCAAAAGCTTTCGCATAGTTGAAATCATAGATGTTGAGGCTGTATTTATCACCGAGTATCTTTTGATTCAATTTAAAAATAAAAAAATCACACCACTGCGTTTTATCGGCAGTTTAATATTCAACATTGAATTCCACGCACAGATTTGCATTTCCATTTAATGTTTAGTATGTTTTTCTTTGACAGATTCCAATGCTGAAAAAAATATTAATTGCAGAAAAGTTTTGATTCCTCGAGCAGCTTTTTTAGTGAACATGCAATGCAAACAAAAGAAGACTTTGAAGAAAACGCCAAAATATTGGAATCAGAACTTGAAAAACCACGCATTTTTAACTTAATAGATATAAATACCTCCCGTCAAATGCAGAATTGAAATATTTTCATGATTTATGCAAATATTAAAGATCCGGTTTGCGGCATTTTCATTCTAGAATCATGAGATTAAATTGACTTCCTGCGTCAAGAAGACAAGGACGGATTTTTGACATTGACTTAACATTAATAAAATGTACCATTGACGGTTTCGAGTTTTGAAACTTGGCTCTCATGATTTGTATCATAATCAAGAGAAGTTTTGAAACTCCTTGATCAATCTGCGAGAGTGTCTTGAGTTATCATTGTCTTCAAATACACGAGAGATTCACATAACGCAATAAGTTTTACGGGTAAATCGGAATCCTTCAACTTCTTTTAAAATTCTAATACGAAGTCTTCAAATTAATAAAATCGCATAGTTAGTCACTTTCAGCGGTTTCTACGTAAGTCAATCAGACTAACTTATAAACGGAATCAATTCGAAGAAAATAAGCTGTTGAGGTTTTCGTATGCTCCAACAAGAATAGTATCACATGTGATTTTTATGGCGTAATGAAGAAATTCGTCGAAAAAAAAACCGGAAAGCTAGCGGAGTCAATTGCTTGAACCGCAGTAAAGTTTCAACAACCGCATCGTATTGCATAGCATATTTCAAATTTTTTTCCCCATCCCCATCTTAATTTATCTGCAGAAAGTTGAAAGTGAACTCACCTCGTAAAATGCCATGTAGCCTTTCTCTCGGGTATATTTCCCAATTTCCCCGGGTCCTTCAGCAGGTGAACCCATCTCGTGGGATTCAGGGTTGAATAAAGTATAGCTTCGTCCGTAAGATGGAATTCCAAGGACCAATTTGTCTCTGTCAGCTCCTTCTTCTATGTAATATCGAATCGTAAAATCCTTGAAAAAAAAGGCAGAAAAAGATCTCATTTAAAAACCCATCCAAAAATAATTTTAACTATTTCTTGCGACTTTAATACATTAATTCAACATTCTTTAATCAACCATCCAGTAATTTTGAATCTGAACGAGTCACGTGGATATTTTAACTTAATTATGTGTATAGGCCGCAGAAAAATTCTAAATTTCGAAGGAAACTTGCGTAATATAATTAATCAAATGCAGTAAAGCATCTTACAACCTAAAAAATCCAAATTTACCATCATCATCGATATTTTTCCTCAAAGCATCGGGACTACGACTTTTAATGTCGCAATACACTCATGTTGTCATCAGCACACAACTTGAATCTTTCCTTTAAATTTTGTCAACACATGACAACCATCCTCGACCCCAAAAAATTTACAACTACTGTCCTTGAATTTTAGATAAGTAAGTACTTTCGAAGATGACTATTCTGAAGCAAAGAACAACCGTTTCAAAACTTGGTTTGTCAAGACTCCGCGAAAAGGGATTTGAATAATATGTTCAGAACAAAGAAACGGCAACGAAAGGAATCTCGAAAAAACCGGTTCTTAGTACAGTATAAAGCCACACTGTATCGATGGCTGACTAAATGGAACGTCGACCCAGTCCAGTTGACTCCAGTTCGTTAAGGTACCTTCTTTACTGTAGTAAAGATAAGCTTGATTCTTCACGCATTCTTTGCCGCCCCAGTCGCTGTTCCGCTTTCTGCGGCTGTGACAGACAAAAAATGTTGAAAAAAATATTTAAAAATCACAGATAAAAATCTTATCGCGTGAAATCAAGCTCAAATTCCCGCAAATTTGCTATACGTATTTATCAAAACCAGGTTCCATCAAAATTTCCATAACTTCGAAGGGAAACACAATTTCTGTTCATATAATCAAAGACACGTCATTAGGTTTAAAATATGTCAAAAGCTATCTCAATCAAGGGATGGACCCAAAATTATGCAAATTCTCAAATGAAAATCCCTACTCCAAAACAAAGCTTTACAATAGAAAACGAAAAAAATCACAAGCTTGGGAATATAAGTGATGAGAACAAGCAGACGAATGCTTTCTCAAATTCGCACTTCGAATTTCAATTTTTTCAGAATTAAGCTCAGATAAAGCATCACAATTTTCATTAGCGCTGGAAAGGTGTTGAGTACTAATTATTTGAATCAGTGAACATTTGAGAATCAATCCATGAACATGAATTTCCATGTCAATTCGAAGCGTCAAGAAGGTCCTTGCAGCTGGGTCAGGTCAACTGAGGTCAAGCAATTCCATGGAAGAAATGACATCATTTCTATTCGAACTAAGAAGTGCGTAAGAAACGGCGGGGTCAGCGACAAGGCGAAAGACGCCGACACTGGGACAAAAAATGTTGAAAAAAATATTTAAAAATCACACTAAAAAATTTTATCGCGTGAAATCAAGCTCGGATTCCCGCAAATTTGCTATACGTATTTATCATAGCCAGGTTCCATCAAAATTTCCAACACTTCGAAGGGAAACACAATTTCTGTTCATATAATCAAAGACACGTCATTAGCTTTAAAATATGTCAAAAGCTATCTCAATCAAGGGATGGACCCAAAATTATGCAAATTCTCAAATGAAAATCCCTACTCCAAAACAATGCCTTACAATAGAAAACGAAAAAAATCACAAGCTTGGGAATATAAGTGATGAGAACAAGCAGACCAATGCTTTCTCAAATTCGCACTTCGAATTTCAATTTTTTCAAAATTAAGTTCAGATAAAGCATCACAATTTTCATTAGCGCTGGAAAGGTGTTGAGTACTAATTATTTGAATCAGTGAACATTTGAGAATCAATCCATGAACATGAATTTCCATGTCAATTCGAAGCGTCAAGAAGGATGCATTCCTTAGTCAGTTAGTCTATGGTGAATGAAAATTGAAACGCAAAAAAAATGTTGTACGCCTCAACAGTTGAATACCATTATATTAATTATTTCAAGGATTTTCATCTTCGAGCACAATAAAGATAAATTATGCTTCCGTCCTCGCGTGAAAAGGTTGCGTGACGAAGTACAGTACTTCATTTTTTGCCTTTCAAAGTATTTTACAGCGTGGTCTGTAAGAAAAAAAAAACACGAAAGCAAACGACGGAAAATCATAAAATAAACAGGTTCTCACAATGTTGAGCTCGGCTTTCGAGTCGAAGTCCGATAAACCACGTCGAATGTACAACGGGGCGTGATGATTCGCCTGCGGCTCAAACGCGCTGTGGTAATCATAAGTTAGCAGGTTGAAAAAGTCCAAGTACCTGGAAAATCAAAAGAGACTCCATCAGCAAAAAGTGATTTCAAAGCCTTGAACGAAAATATAAGTTGCTAGCTTTTTCTTACAAGGGACGAAATTAAAGTTCAGTGGAATTACCTTGGTATGATCCAACCATGCAGTATCTGATTTCTAAATACTGTACTGTAACTCGATTCATAAAACGAAGTATATACATTCAAAATTACATCCTTATTGAAAGTAAAAATAAATCCGAAGAAAAAATAGCTCAACTTTCGGATTTATATAAGACACATTTAGTGCGTTATAAGATAACTAAAGCACGTCTCTTTTTGTGGTTCCGAGACATCCGCAAAAATTTCAATTTTCGTACATAAGACGAATTTAATGTCTTCAGATAGTTTAGAATCAGCTAAAGACATTACTAGCCTTTTACAGCATTCGTGTTTCAGTTGCTGACAGTAAAATCATGAAAACTTGACTTTTGTGCCTCCAATAGAAAGCAATAAGAAATATTTTTTCGATTGGATTTTAAACTAATATTATCCATCATATTTTTCTCCTCAGGTGAAATGATCAATTTTTTCAGCTAACCCAAGAGTTTATGAACACAAAATGCCCCCGATTTTCGAAGAGGCTCTTATAATCAAATTAGGTTAACATGTCAGACATAAAACCTGTTTCTGTGATCATGAAAAGTCACGTACTCTAGGTGGATCTTAGGGTATAACTTGATGAAATATTGCCTGTTTTTTTTTTCGGGGAGGTTCAGATATTTGAATTCACGATTTTTCCATTAGAACATTTTAATCGGCACCATACTTGTTGAGTTTGGGGATGTCGTAGCCACGATCAATGTAATCTCGTCCAGCTGGCACAGCCATGGTCAGCAATAATCGGTCCTTTTTGCTTTTCGCTGCTTCACGGTCGAACGCAGTACGGAATTCCTATTAGTGTACAGAGAAGAAAAACGGCACAGTTTTTGAAATTGCAAGCGGAACGAAAGACAAGTAATCATAACAATCAAGGCCCAATTTCAGCATTGAAAAGACACCTTCACTGACGGTGCGGAAGATTTCCAGGTCAACATTTTCTTCGGGTCCCAATAAGAACGAAAAAAAAATCATAGCTCTTGAATAAAGTTTGTCTTCGCGTACAAGCATTTTTAATTCTGAGATTTATACTGGAAGAGACTTCTGAAAATCCGCAACAGTACCGTTTTGGCATGACTACGGAGAAATTAATTCAGTTATACCCGTACTTTCAAAATCGGAATGAAAATGACCTTAGGTGATTTTCAGTAAACTTGAAATAAAAACGAGACTTCGATGAACTTTTGCGATCGGGAAAGAAAATCGAGCTGCGAAATAATTTTTTCCGAAAAGTTGAGCAAGCCATTGACTGATTTCAGAATTTTTTTCATTCATGAAATACGCAGGAAAAACTTTTTTTTAAATCGATCATAGTGCATTTATATATTTTTCGGACTTCAAGGGACCCATTTTCCTCTTACCCAGACTCGGGACATGATTAATTTTAGCGCGCTTCTGTGTTGGAATTAAATATTTATAAATGTTGCCTTCAATTTTCAATTATCACTGGCTCATGTGTGGAAAAATTCTGGAAAAATTCTTTGGAAGGACAGGTCTGTAATTTTTTCTATTCGTATCTCACCTGAACTAAAAGTGCGTAGTTCTCTTTGTCTTCGGGTTGTCCGCCATCTCGAAACGCTGGGTATTCCCAGTCTAAATCTAATCCATCAAAGTTGTACGTTCGCAGAAACCTGATTGCGGAACGTATGAATGTTTTCCGCCCTTCTTTGGACGCCACTAGGGGCGACCAACGACCAGAACCCTCATTCCAACCGCCGACCGCCAACAGGGTCTTCAAGTCCTTGTTGTACGTCTTCAGCCCAACAAACTTTGCGTAACCACCTGCAATATAAAAAGTTGAAAAAGATTTAGGAATAATAAATGTCACGATTATTCATTTCCTTCTTCTGCATTCGCAAAATCGCCAGTCGGATATTCGACATCATTGCCATATGAAAATGCCTGCTATTACATTTCCACTTTCATGCCAGAGGCGCTGGTTTTACGTAAAGCTGGACAGGTGTCACCTGTAAGCTGTATCCCTCTCACTGACAAGATCTACTGAATTTCAACCCAAATGAAGCGTACCAGACTAAATTTAATGCCGAATAATTCAAGGCCGACCACCTAGCAAAATATGTAACATAATTCTGCCGACACAAAATGCCAAAACATTAAGGCGACACCTACATAATAGTCAAAAATAATAATTGACTCCGAGCGAGACGCATGGGGTAGAACTTAAATCAACCATTTTCAAAAATGTTCTAAAACCTTTCGTATGGAAAATTACTTTGAGCCTCTCTTTTCATTTCTAGATCTACAATTAATATAGCACCGCTAAAGCAGAGATAAATAGAAATAGATAAAGATAAATCTCTAAAGCAGCCCATTCGAAGTTGAATCAAAATGAAAGAGCGATTCAAGACATATATACGAAATGTCTCAGACTAAGATAAACTGAAGTGCAATAGAACTTTCGCTCATTTAAAGCAGTTTCATGATCGGAACTATTCCAGAACAAAGCTTGCGAAAATACGCGTGCAAATTTTGTGGACGACAGCTCAAATTCAAAAAAGCAAATAAAAAACTATAGAATTTTCAATGAATTTCGATGATCCCCATTTAAATTTTCGAGCGTCGAAATATTTTAAAAATTGTGAGAAACTCCAAGGAGGCGGTATGACGAAAAATAAATTTAAAAAAGATTCCTTGGTATTTCGGTTAAAGTTGCAATTGTAAAATTTCAGTCCAAAAACAAACCTTTTTCAATGTCGTGGTCAAACTTTCTGGAAGACAGCTAATTAAATTTTAAAAACCATCGAATTTTCAAAGAATTTCGATAATCCTCGTTTACAGCTTCGAGCGTCGTATAATACTTCACAAATTTTGAGAAACTCCAGGGCCGGAGCGGGTATGACGAAAAATAAATTTTAAAAGATTCCGCGTTAATTTGATTATTTAAAGTTGCCATTGTAAAATTTCAGTTCAAAGACAAACCTTTTTCAATGTCCTGGTAGTTGTCGAAGGGCTTGAGCTCGAAGTCCTTGGTGAGTCCACCAAAGGCGTAGATGAGATGAGTACACAAGTAAGGATTGATGTTCTGCGGGTTGTACTTGGCTATTCCCTGGCGATAAACTGACCAGTTCGTGTAGTAACAAACCACACGGGCCCCTTGATGATCATTAGTTGATTCACCCATCATCAACTGTGGTTCTGAAAAATAATAATACGAATATGAATAATAACAGCGAAATTCAGCGCCGGAAATTCATGACTATACGTCTCGCGCATATACAGAGTAGCCACCAAATAATTCCCACTCCTTTTCAAATAAGAAAGTATTTCAGAAACTCTGAAACCTGAAAAGAGTAATTCAAGCTTAAATGGAAGCTAAAGTTGTTGTATCCTTCCGAAAAATGCCATCATTTATTTTTGGCTTCCATATTTCGGTTGAGATGGTCATTCGTAAGACAAAAAAGCTCAGACTTTTGAAGACATAGGACTTTACGTTGCCCTGACGATGACGTTTCCGTTTACCCAAAAAAAATTGCGCAAAAGGGAACCAAAAGAAGCCCGGAACATTTTTTATTGCTTACAGAATTTCTTTTATTGCTCTTTCCTTCTTTCGTTGCTAGACTCTAGTGCGGGTAGTAAAGTAGAAGACAAGTTGGCATAGCGCAATGTTTAAAGGAAAGGCAGCCTGCTCAAAACATAAAAAGGTTACTATTTGGGAGAAATTCCAGACTTTTCGTGTGAAAGTTTCGCTAAACTTAAATGAAGAATAAAATATTAGAAATAAACCTGAAAACCGTCTGAACAAAAGCGCCTTGAATTATTTCTGCAACTCGTGAAGCAAAAGACAAACGAAGTACAGGTTTTCTTTTACACTCGTAAACCGAAAAAAAGCACCAAGTAAAGTTGTCTCAGATGGCAGGACTGAAAAAATGCCTTTGAATTTCCCGCGAACAGATAAAAAACGACCAATTAACTTTTACGATCAGGCAATTATTTCCCAACAGGAGGCGTGATTGAGTTCGCATCGGTTCCTCAAAATATTGATCGAAGCCAGCTGTTGTCTTCGTAGTAAAAATTCCTTGAAAAAAAAACAACGCAAATCTTCAAGAGCATCCGCTTTGTTGATTATAACACTAGATTTATGGACCCAGAAGAAGTTTATTTATTTATTTATTTTCTTCTAACGAAATACGCAGGTCTCGGAATCTTTTGCAACACGAGATTCTCACTTGAATGGTCGCAATCAAGACTCAATGGGCTTTTGTTTGCCCTGTTCATAATCTCGAACATCAATCAAAGCACACCTGGCAACAAAAGCTTTAGGTGGTCCCCGAGGCTTTCCAAAAAAAAAGGACTTCTTTTTTACTGGTAGTACCTTACTTCAGATCCATGTCAAAGTTCCTTTCTTAAGAAGTTCATAAAGACCTTACGCTTTTAGCCCCGTCTTTATTTTAAGTCGCAGAGTCAGCATTGGGGTGCCTTGTAAAGACCCGGAGTCATAAAAAACTTGATGCTCTCCCTCTTTTCGTTCGGACACGATTTCCGCGCTTTCGGGTGCGATTTGGCTTTTCCTTCACGCGCATTCGACATTCCCACGTGAAAGTGCACCAAAATTCAGGAGGAAATTCATCAAAACGCCTTTTTTTTCGGCTTTGTTCGCAGAAGAACCTTGAACCGTGGGTACAAATTGCGCCGCGGTGACGCAACATGTCCGAGCAGCGGTGAGTGCGATTACAGGGAAAACAAGCGCATTATAATTGCCTGAAACCCGAGTCTGTGTATACGCCTGTACATGAGCAGTTTGAGCACATGATATGAAATATATGAGCGGACTTCTTGGCAAGCGTTTTTCAAGCATATAAGTCATTAAGTTCAGCGGGAAAGGCATTATTAGAAAACAAAGGCTGCCATCGCAATTGACATTTCACAATTTGCATGACATTCCGTGGCAAATTGAAACAAAATTTTGGATTTTTCAGATTTTAGGATTTTTTGTGCCAAATCAGCTCATCTTATCACACTAGGATTTCCAAAAAAGAGAGCATCAAGATAACTTCGATAACGTGGAGTTCCAATTCGTCCAAGAAAGACTGGTTTTTGTTTCGTAAACTGATGTTGGACGAAAAGCAAGTTTTTATTTCAACCATAAGAAATTATTTTCTGGCCATTCCACTTCACAATCAGCAGTAGTCGCATGCTTTTGATCGTATTTGGCGAACTGTGAAGTGATCCATCCAAGCAATTTCCCTATAAGAATCACCATAGTGAAATACGAGCGAGGAAGAAAATTATTTTTCTGGTCGAAAATTGGGATTCATATTTGAAAGCTATTCAAAACACGATTTCGGAACAGGAACAATTATTCCTGTACAGTAGTTCATTTTCATGAAGACACAGTACTGTACTTTGGAATTTCATAAAAAACCACTGCTCGCTATACAGTATATTTTATTTTTAATGAAAATCGTAAATTTGTGACTCACAAAATTGGATTTTATTATTTTATTTCGACACGAAAAGAAAGACTTCACGAATTACGCCACATTTTCCAATTTATTCAATTTTGCCGATTTTCTTCCCAGGCTTCTTGAGTCATAAGCTAAAACTTCTCGACTTCCTCTTGACGAGAAGTTATAAAAACTTGTCGCCTTGATTTTGAAACCAGCTCTTGAAGAAAATGTGCCAAAAAATGCATATTGAGAGCAAAGCTAATTATTTTGGTGGAGTGTTCATCTGGAAATGACATAAAAATTTATGATCAAATTTCCTGCAAGGTTAAAAATTAAATTGAAGTCCGATATCAGTACATTACAATGTGTATGCGCAAAAAAAATCCTGAAATTTTGCTGTTCCCATTAAAATGAATGAACAAGTCCAACCTCTAATCTGCTGAATTTTAATTCGAATTATAATTTAGCTACGGTAAAAAAATAATTTGCGATCAGCAATCAAGGCTTTCTTGGTACAGTATAGTGCTTCAAGTTGTAGTGACTTTAAATTAAATTGTTTCTAGGGATTATTTCAAGGATAGGTCATCATAAGAATAGAAAATGTGTCCTAGGGGTCATTTTATTCAATTTCTTTGTCACATGCTCACTTTCAAAAATGTTGGAACTCTATGTTGAGTTCAGTGCTCTCAATTACGTTAGAGAAACGCAATTTCACAGGTACGTGAAGTAAGTTTGGATTTCAGTCCCTTTGATCAAAGATATATTTAATAAATCTTGCGCAGGATTTACTTCACACCTACATCTGGAATCTTTTCCATCACGTTCCCAGTCGAATATAAATTCCACATATACTGTATTCGGTCGCTCGTTTTCCTTCAACTTTCAGCTTTCATTTTTAAATGTTTTGAAAGGGGGGCTTGGTCAGGTGTGAAAATTTTGTTTCGAAGTCATTAAAACGGATATGCTTGAGCAAGTGAGCTCGTAAGATGAGACCCAATGAACCCTTAACACGGGGGAACGCATCGCGTGACCGCAATGATCCGCATCCGGCAATTGCGTGATGATCACGCACGTGGCATCCTACAAACTTTAATTAACGTCATTCGTCCCTGAAAAATCGCGTCCATTCCTGCAGTCATTGTATATTTTTTTCTTATCAGAACAGCGAAGAAAAAAACTTCATTTCAGAAACTGAGAAATGCGCTGGAAAAGTAAAAAAAAAAAAAAGAAGCGCGTGCTAAAAAGCAGGAGAGTCAATCGAAGAAATCAGAAGAAACAAGTAAGCTATTGTGAAAAGGCAGTTTTCCTCTTACAGTGTTCTTCAAGAAGTAGCTCGATTTTTGGTCATGTGATTTTCACCAGTCGTGTTTGTATTTTGCTAAAAAAAAATTCAGGGTTATATTTGATTGAGGGCTCCATGATGAAATCCCATAGGAGAAAAAATCCCGCGGCCCGAAAATCCCGTAGGCCCGAAAATCTCAAAGGGTCCAAAAATACCGTAGGTACGAAAATCCCGACGAGTGCTATAAAATTGTTACATTGTCTCTGGGTTTCCCTTGCACCTTGAAACCCACAAGCGGGAGGGTTTTAATTCCTTCCAAGGCTTTGGGAAGTTTAAGGATTACCTTTCTCAAGATAACCTCACCTTCACTTCCTCATCTTTTTCAAAAGAAAGGCAAGAAGCCTGGGAAAGATGTTGCCTTCATTTGGAGCCTTCAACCCTGCATTGTTTTGGATATGAACTGTGTACTTTTCCAATGATTTTCACAGCTCAACTTTGCTTTCTGAAGTAACAAAATTGCATCATTTTGGGAAGATATCTTGTAGAGTTGAGAACTTATGGACTTTTTATAAAGGATTTTTATATTCTCTACATAATGTACTGTACATTGAATATTAAGATTGAAAATTAATTATCACTACAGTATATAAATTCATTTAGACTTCTTTGATAATTTAAAATTGCTTACATACTATTGCCTTCTGCAGTTTTCAAATGAGGTTTTTCTGATACAAAAATTCATTTTTTGGATTTTCGCACCTAGGGGATTTTTGGACCCTGAAAAATTGTTGGGCTTATGGGATTTTTGGCCGCACGGGATTTTTGGGCCGCGGGATTTTTTTGGGCCAAAGAACCTTCCAACGTTGTAGCTTAAAATGTTTTGATTCTTGGGAACAAAAATCATCACTTTCATTATATGCAAGCACCAAACACTGAAATCTTTGGTAAAAAAAAAACCAAAGCCTGGCAATAAACGACAAAAAAATCAGACACAAAACCAGGTTCTATGCTGCCTCCAGGTTGGCATCCAAGGGTGAGCAAACCATGCATTAAAATAACCTCATTTCCTCTTCTCCTTCCTGTTCTAAGATAGAAGAAATACAAGGCAAACCCAAGCTTTAACATCCTGAAAGCAATTTGAGAATTTTATAGCATCATCTAAGCTCAAACATTGTTTTCTGTGCACAAAGCCAGTAAAACTAAAATTACGTCACAACAGCAGGCAACCCACTATTATCTGATCTTGCTTTGCTGAAATCTCCAAGAGAATTGCTTCAATAAGTTCTGCAAAATTTATGAATACGGTATGAAAACAGTACATGCTGTGAGGAAAAATGTAGCTCACAAAGATGATTTTCAAAAGAGCTAAATACTTAATTTGCAGAAAAGCTTGAATCGAAGAATACAGAAAATTAATGAAATGCAAACTCAGCTGGGCTTCAGCCAGGACTTGAGAAGTCCTAGTACAGGTGGTACCTTGCAATTCAAACCCTGGCAATTCAATGGTCAAATTTGCTGGGAGGCCAACTCTCAATTCAACCTCTGCCATCCAATTCAACCTCAGCAAAAAATTGCAACCACAAGTGTCAATTTGGGCAAGAGAATAAAATCAGGAAAGCTTTGAAGGATTAAGTTAAAAAGGATAATTTCAAGGAAGAAGAGTTTTTATTCAGAAATTTCTTTGCTGAGCCTGGGACCCAAACTTGGGTTTGGTTCACAGACTCACACAAATTATTTTTCTTTGTTTCTCATCTCAGAAGGAGGATGAGTTAAACCAATTCAACTAATGCCATTCCAGCGCCACTCTACACTTTTTTCAAACACACCCAATGTTGGGCATTTAACAGAACCCAACAACAGAACAGACAATAAAGGCACAGTGGAAAAAATGAAACACACCCAATCGTCCAGTTTGCAGCCAAGAACATATTTGAAATAAAACACCTCAAACATATGCTGCTTTTTTTTCAGAACAAATTATTGCGTACTGTACTTTGCTGGCAAAGAAATGAAACAATTCAAAAGCATCACCGTAAATGCTATACACAAGCACATATAATAATGAATTTGCGCACAAATCCCAAGCAGAGCACAGATATGAAATATGTGAAGATAAAAAAGGCATGAAGAGCGAGAGAGAGAGTAATGATACTTCACTATGAAAGTTGGGCAAAAAATTTATTTTGGATCGAAATAAAAGAAAATTATAGAAGAAAATAACATAAAACCTCTAATTATTGAGGTTTTCTCGGTGTATTCTCTTCACAACGAAGAGTGCAAGTGTAATTCAAAACGTTTTCTGTTTTTTCCATTCGCACTTTATTGACCACGTCCTGTTCTGATCGAAATCAGTTTCATGACGCACTAACTGTTCCAGCTTCGTTTTCTCAGTAAATAAGAAAAACATTTTCTTGGGCTCTTCGGTGCATGTACAGTATAGATGTATAGTACTTTCATGGACTGCGACTGAGGTGTTTCATAATCCCAGACCAGCTCCTGGCTTCACGAGACGTCTCATCCGACAGGTGCGATGAGGAAATATCGCTTCGTACAAATTCAATGCTTTCTGCTGGGTCTTTTTCCTCTTCTTCAGAAATTGCTTCAACTTCCCTGGGGCGATAATTATGACGAATCCGGGGGTGACGAACAAGCTTTGCTGAGTGAAGCCCCCCAGGGAAACTTCTTTCATGCACAGCAGATCGTCGAAGGCATGAAAAGGAAAAAAAAATTCCTTCTTGTGCCACGTACGCATTCCAAAGGAACCGCACTCAACTACAGTACGTCTATTTTAGAACTTCGTCTGGTCTGTATTCGAGAGAAGTGTACTCAATGTTTGATTACTTCTACTTGTTTGATCCGTAGGGACGCCTTTAAAAATGGAAAAGGATTTCCAAGAGAACATTTCCATCTGCTTGTTGGATCGAGTACTTTAGAATTTTTATAGATACTTCGTTGAATTTTTTTTTGGAGTTGGCCGAGAACTTTCGAAATCACCTTCCGTCACATTCTGTTGTAGAAAATTATGGCTTCATTCAGCGTCGCTTTTTCATTTTTTTCAAGTAAAGGATGACTCAAATATTTGAAACCATTTTTACATTTTATTGATTTTTCGGCGCTGCTTTTTGAAATAAGAGTAAATTGTAAAAAACGATGCTAGTATGCATCATCTAAGTACAATCCAACGTACACTATTTTGAATATTTTTGGATGATTGAAAATTGTAATCATACTTTATTCGAAAAAACCTACCTACTGTATAGTTTTCAAATTGTTTCATTAAATTGTTTCCAATTTTAAATACGCAGCTTTGTAGCAAATATAGTACACTAACTTTCGAATATCATCGGACTGATATTTAAAACAAGGTTGAGGAAAAAATAATAAATTCAGAAATAAAAATAGATTGTCCATGGCATCTTTGGATTCGCGGTCAACATACTTTAGAACATTCTACACTTATAAAGCTCATTTTCCTCCGGATTCAGTCCAATGTTTTCTCTTCCTCAATTGAAAAAAAAAGCTTTGAAAAGTTGTTAAAGTAGATCATATTTTGATTTGAATACATTCATATTGGGATTGCATGCAGAGAATTTTGAGTGATGAAATTGACCACGTTCTGGTGAATTGGACGGGGGTGTTACCACATCGACATGAATCATTTATTTCTTGAAAATTTAAAATCCGATTTTTCAATCTGACTTCTTCGGGCTTTCCTTTCGGATTGCTATAAAATTCAGCCATAAATTTCAAAAGAAGAAATAAACGTTTTCAGGCGCAATATTCATCAACGAGCCAAAACAAAAGTGCTCGAGTAAAACGAGTTTTTTGTAGGTTACATTTCAATGCACAGATTGTTTAAAAATTAAAATAGCTTTACTTTACTTTTCGGAAAAAAATTGCCGCATATACACAAATCCTCAAAAAGAGTGATAAAAGGCGATTGGAAGATAAACGTTGCTTGTTTCCTGATAACGATAAAACTGACAGCATTCTTATAATATTGAGTTATATGTTGAAAAGAAGACGCTGAATAAAATTACCATTTCTTCCAACCGTGTTCAATGCAGGAAGAAAATTGATAGCAGCGAAGAAATTTAATTACTGGATGCCCAGAAATATGGCAATATCGTCCCAGAAATGCCCACAGATTTCAGTGTTGAATAATCTTCTTCTAAATCCCAAGTAATAACACTAATTCTTTCAGTAAACGACTAGACAATAAATTACGTGCCTCGACTCGATCGGAGCATATACTCATCACTGGACCTGAGTCTTTAATGGTCAAGAATGCTTCGCTCGAGCTCGTATTTTTCTTACTGTTGGACTAATACTGACGGATGTACGCATTCTTTTTTTCTTCTTCTATTTTTGCTGTCTTCGGCTCCATTCATAAATCTACAGACACCCACACAGCTTGATAATGATCTGCTGAGCCGAGATTTCGTCAACACGGCCTCGGGGCGTGCCTCGTGTACCGAAGCAGCCCTCTTCAACACACATTCCACACGAGAAAATGAACGAGGAGATTTAATAATCAAAAAAGAAGGCGGAAAAAGAACCAAAGGAAATTAGTTTCAAAGCATAAAATGACAGAGAAACCATGGAAATAACTCTGGTAGAAATGAAACGCAGAGAAAAAAAAGGGGGGATAATGAACCGCTGCTCGGCCAACTCAATTATGCAAGTCGTCTGGGACACCGGAAATGTGGCAAAATCGACAAAGAATAACGGATTCCGGGGAAAAGAATGAATGAGTGAATGGGGCTCGAAAGAAAAAGTGATGAGTTAACAAGTTGGAATGAGGGGTTTTCATATTTCTCTTTCTTCCAAGGTTTCGTTTTCCAAAAGAAAACGAGTCTTGGAGGAATCTCTGTTTCCTCGACCGTCTTTCTCATGATTTTCTAAATTTAACGGCATCATCCCCGGGAAATTTTTCCTCTTCACGGATGATGGCATTTTTATTCATGGAATTTTGTCATTATGTGCGTTTGTCTTGAATGTATCGTTTTTATATACTTTCTCATTCCAATGAAATTCTACTCAACTCTCGTTATTTCCTAGGATATACTGACTTTTATTTTAAATGTACTGCTTTGAATGTTGACTCTCAATTGGGTCATTGGGAAAGTTCATAATCCTTTTTCGAATGGCAGGTGGTCAGCAGTTCAAACTGAATCTCTGATTTCATCGCGTTCAGATGAAAGTTAGCTTTCTGCATATATTTTTCAGCCCTCTGCTATAGCTATTCTCGGAAAAAAAATTCCACGTGAGGATTTCAAAGCAAATCACTCATTTTCCCCCTGTAATTGACATCCAGAATAATTACATATCTTATATTTGTGCAGCAACATTAAAAAAAGGCTCCAAATTTTTTATTTTATAATAAGAAATTAATTTATGCTATTTTTTCCCTCTGACCGAATGATTTAACTTCCCGACAAAATCGTCACGAACCGTTGATTTCGCACGGTTCACTGCATCGGTACAGAAATCTTGAATAATTCTTCGTTCTCCCATCTTGAACCTTTTGGAGATGGTGATTAAGGCCACTGAATATTCAGCACAAAAGTCTTCCTCTAGAAGATTGCATTTTTCAAGCAATCACGAAGGCGGAAAACGAGAGAAGAAAACGGAAAATTTTATTTAAAAAATTGAAGAAAAACAAGCGATATAAGGTACATTTGAAGTTCGGCGAGTACAGAAACGTGAGAACGGAATATTCAAGGGTACTTCTAATTAGTATTCTCCTGCATCTAATTTTAAATTATAATTAGCAATCAAAGTACAGAACTCCAAAGTTAATCAAGTCATTCTCAAAGCTTCCTACGCATCAGTTCGTAAAAAATAAATTTTACATAATTTTGAAGGATTAAGCCAACGAAAACTGGATTACGATCTGAAGGAAACAATAAGCTTTCATTTGGTTCTTCGCTATTTTGTTGCAAATCAGCTTTCATTTTCAGAAATTTATTCTTTTCTCGCCCATGAAGAGAAACGCAACGAACTACAAAGCAAGTAAGAATTGATTATTCTTCAACCTGACATACTTTTGAAGTGACTGAAGCAATGATATTCAAAACAGCACCGCGTTAAAACTCATAAAATTTACTGTCCACATTTACTGATTTGCACAAATTTGTGCGAACGAAAAGCGTATTTCAATAAAATATTCCAGGAGAAAAATTGTCACTTACTTTCTGAAAACGGTGGAAGACGCGTGGCTTCTAAAGTATTTTTAAGCACCGAGTGAAAAATAATTCCGAAATTATTTTCTGGGGTTTCCTGGAATTTTTTTTTGTTGAGATTTATCCTGCGATGAATGTATTTTTGGAGGTGGATAACAGGAGAATGAAATATTTTAATGGCTGCAAAAATCAAGTTCTCCCACGCGTGCTCGCCGGGAATGCAAATTTCCCGACATGATTTACTGCTGTCTTCACAGATTTATTCTCACAGTAAACAATAAGAACATGAGAAATTGAAATGCAAGAATTATTTTTGCACTGCAGAGAAACATTAACTGAAGTTCGTTTTAGGGAATCAGACTCAATTTCCGACGGCTTTCGAAACCCGCGAGACTCAGCACTTTTCTTCTCCCTAATTTCCCGCTCGGCTATTTATTCACGTCCAACAGTTTTTGCCTCGGGGTTCCATGACATCATCCACATTGCACATCAGTGATGAGAAAGAAAGAAATAAAAAAAAAGTTTTATCTTCCGGAGAAGAACTCTCGCTGGGTGACATCATTTTTCCATTGGACAATGAGAAGCGATCGAACCCACTGTATGAAACAAGTTTTGCAACGAACACGACGACGAAAAGAAGGGACCTCGACACATGTTCTCGGAAAACAATGAATCATTGCAATGTATCTTAATGATACAAGTATTTATCGAATAATGAGCTGGACGCCGTCGCGGATGAATAAAGTTAATACAATACGTTTTTATGCATCTGTTCAAGTTTTTTTTTGTAAATTATACAAAGAAATCGAGTAATCTACTTTATGAAATGCTCGAATCACAGCTGTCCTGAGAGAGGAAAGTTTAAAAACAAGTAAAATTCTTTTCTTTTGCCAAATTCTGTAAAAAAATTTATTCTGAGCGCCGAGGAAGCCGTTGCAAATATTTATGGCTTTTCATATTTTTTTCTTGAACATTAATACAAAAATCGAATCAAACCTTTCACGACTACTTTTCTCTTCACGTCAGTCAATCGAAATATTTACATTAATCCATTTCAAGAGACTAATCCTCGACAATGGATTCCATAATTCAGCTGGTGGTGAATGAAAAAAAAGTTGTATGGAAAGATTTAAGGTCATTATCTGGCCGATCAATCGAGAAACTACGAAAATAATAATGTCAACACATTGGTTTGCCAAGTGATGAATGCCTCGCTGAAGTTATGAATTTCTACGCAATAGACAACTGAATACAGGCGGATTTTCTTTCAAAAACCTGCTTCAGGTAACAGATGGAATGGAAAGTGATTGTCCTATTCAAAAATAAAATTCGATGAATAAGGGAAATTTGACTGCTAGCTATGTTTCTCGTGGGAATATCAGCTTCTTCAATACCCTCGTTATTTGTGCTGAGAATTATTTTCTTGCCATTTTATGTTGAACCGATAACTATTCTGTAATTGGCTCTCTTATTTTTCAGCACAATCGAAAAGGATCCAGAATCCAATAGTTCAAATTATTGCTTGACAAAAATAATTTTGAAGATTTCTGGGTGTCAACGAGCATTACTCGCTGTTTTTTCTACACTTTTATATAGAAGTTTTTTTGTGGAAAATATGTATCTAAAAATCTGTTTACAAGTCGAATGATTCGCTCAAAATTCAGCAAGAAAAATATTCGAAATAATATTTTTCTCCTTCGTCGGAATTATTTACGAGAGCAGATATATATGAGATGCAATGTGCACCAAGATCGAGAACCCAAAGGGAATAGTATTCATTCCACTTTTCAATGCCAGCCCTCCAAAAAAATATGCATGGTTTCGGATCAAGGGTGTCGTAATCCCGCTGTGTGACACGCTGTCACCCGGGCGACGTGACCCAGCGTCGATAGCAACAGGTGAAGCATCAACCAACAGCACTGATTCATTGTTCGTGTTGAAAGAATAAGAAGAAGTTTCTCCCGGAATAGACATCAATCCATCTCACATTGAAGTAAAAAATAATAATAATGTACAATAAATATATCCTGGATACATGAAGAAATTCTGAAGGGAAAATCCCCGACGAAATGAAAAAAGATACTGTGCGTTGCATCCTCTCTCGAATCTTGGCCTCTCTTCATATCAGATTCACGATTAAAAACCGAAGAATAACCCGGAACTCGCTTTTCTTTCAAATTTCGATCGGGAAATTGAAAAGTTTCCACGAGTTTTTTTTTCTTTTTCGCAATGCTTCCTTTTCTTCCACGTTTTATGATGGTCCCCCCCAGAAATGATTCGGCAGCGTTGAAAATTGCGAGAAAACCAAGGTTTTGGAAATTTCACTCACGTAGCAGAACTGCTGTACACAGCGTCGCCTGTAACAGCATAGGTAAACTGACCGGCATCTGAAACACAGAAAAAACATTCAATGTGATCAATTGACGAGAAAAAAAAATTACGAATCAATGAAAAATAAGTTTTTCAACCATTGTCTCAATAATATTCCGAAATGGCCCATGAAAATGACGCTGGCCCGAAAAAAAAAATATCGGGAGTATAACTGTTGTTCTACTTCTTCAGAGAACAAAAGCACCCCGGAAAAAAAATGTAGTCGAGATGAAATCAGGTCAGAACGAAAAGGCCTCTGGGTGTTTTGCCTTACATACTTCTTTGCAGTATATGTTTCCCCCCGTTAATCATAATATTTCAGTATTATTCCAGAATCTTCGAAAGGCACAATTTGTTTCGTGAGTCACCACAATGACGACGGTGTCATGGGATGAGTTGAGGGCACTGATTGTCGCCCAGCACGCCATCATTTGTCACGACATTTCTCCCGAACCCTAACAAGTCTTGGGAAATGAAGCCCTGGACATTTTCGTTGAATCTTCTTCTGCTTCCACTCTACCGTGTGTGCCAAAAAAAAAGTCGACCGATAATCATACCGAAATATGCCAGCAAAAATAGAAGCTATGCACTGAAGAACCCCCATCAAATCAAAGAGCATTCGGTTTTCTTTCAGATGATTTCCAATTTCTTGTTTGACAAGGGTGCCACAAAAAAAAAGTCGACCGATAATCATACCGAAATATGCCAGCAAAAATAGAAGCTATGCACTGAAGAACCCTCACCAAATCAAAGAGCATTCAGTTTTCTTTCAGATGGTTTCCAATTTCTTGTTTGACAAGGGTGCCAAAAAAAGTCGACCGATATTCATACCGAAATATGCCAGCAAAAATAGAAGCCAAGCACTGAAGAACCCCCATCAAATCATAGAGCATTCGGTTTTCTTTCAGATGATTTCCAATTTCTTGTTTGACAAGGGCAGGTTTGACAAGTTTGAATAAAATAGACTCAAGAAATGAAGGCTTCGAATGCTGTATCACGAGAGTTGAAGTGGTTCCCTATGAAGCTTGCCCCAGTTTTGCCGTGGCTTTAAATCATTTGCGAACAGTCATTCGTGTGCCAGATGTAGCTTACATATTTTCTCCAAATTATTACATTGGCAGACGAAAAATGAAAAGATAAGCAAAATAGAAACTACTCACTGAAGAACTTGAATAAAATTCAAGAACATTTCATTTGCTTTCAGGTGATATCCACTTTCTTTGTTTTGAATGCGTTTGTTCGACCAGCACGCGGATTTGTATAAAAAAGACTTCAAAAATAAAGGCTTCGAATGATTTATTATGAGGTTTGAAGTGGTTCCCTAGTAAGCTTGTCCCAGTTTTGCGTGGCTTCAAATTATTTGCGAACAGTCATTCATCTGTCAGATTTAGTTCCACAAATATTCTCCGAGTTAACTCATTGAAAGATAAAAAACAGAAACATTTGCTGAGGAAAAACCCCATCAAACTGAGAAAAATCAATTTTCTATCAGATTACTTTAAATAATGCATCCAATTTCTTGTTTTGAATGTGTTTGTTTGGCCAGCACGCGGGTTTGAATTAAATCTTCCCCTGTAATGAAGTCATCGTATGATTTTTTACGAGGGTTCGAGCGGTCGTCACTCCGAACCTTGTCCCAGTTTGGCGTGGCTTTCGATTATTTGCCAAAAGCCAGACATTTCTCAGATTTATTTTCACAAATTTTCTTCGATTTATTGCATCTGCAGATGAAAAAAGTAAATATTCTTGTGGTTCTACGCACGCTTAAAAGGAAACACGCCATTTTAAAAATAGATTTTCTCTTTGTTTATTGAGTGCAGAGCCAGTAAAATAAACCAAAGACATTGGATAAACCGCAGAAATTTTTTTTTCTGGTTTACCGTGTATGTATGCGATCCGAGGGAACAAACGCGACATTTTTACGGCAGTCCACACGGGACTTGAATCTCTGTGGAAGAGTTAGTTTTTAAGCTAATAACTTGCACTGAAAAGGTCTTGGTGTTTTTGCCCTAGTTTTTGCTCTACAAAAAATATACAGCAAGACGGAGACGATTGAAAAACAGACGATTTTAGAAAGTGAAAGAGTCCAAGTTTCTTGGAAGCTTCTCGCTGCTGCGCCTGTACGCGGTTCCTATTAGAGAACATGATTGATTTTCACGCGTCCAGCGTAATTATTGGTTTCGGAAAATTGATTTTTATAAAGACAGCTTGGAATCGTTTCAGACAGGCAAAAAGCAATCAGGTTTTCTCGTTTCCGGGAAATTCGAATAAAATCCATCAACTTGAATCGCTCGAATCAACGACGAAAGAAGCTCGATGATGTTTTTCGGAACTGACAAATTTTTCAGACCTCGACTTTGTAATTTTGGGCCAACGACGGGTTCATTAAATAGGGATCATTCAGCTGAAAAAAATATTCGGAGAAATGAAAAGTTCCACGAATTTATCGATTGTGTTCCTTAAACGGTCGAAACACGGTGAGTAAAACGTCAAATAGAAAGTCCATTCAATTGACTTTCAAACGTTAAACAATGAGTTCTGCTTTTATCTCACTTAGTAGCAGGTTTAAAAATGGCAAGCACCTTTAAAATTTTTTCAAAAATTATTCTAAAGAGAATGTCTCCCCAGATATACTTCCATATACAGTAGTGGGAATCAAGTTGCTAGATTCAATTCCATACTCACCCTCTTTGAGATTTCGCTTTCGTTTCAAACATTTTTAAATGGTATAATTATTTACAACAACTCGATGAAGCACCGATCATTTCGATGAAATCTTAGATCAATAAATTAGCAATCGAATAGATACCTGTCATTCCACTTTCAGCCATCGTCGAACTTGGAAAACATCCTGATGTTGTCATTGAACAAAACTATCCTTGAATTTAAGAGGTTCCACTGGGACAAAAACTTGACTACGAAAACAAAAAGGATGCGGAAACTTTTAAAACTTGATAGAAGAGGGCGAAAATTCAAATAGTGTACATGTAGTAACAAACGGAAGTTTTGCTTCAGTTGAAATTTATGTTGATTAAGCTGCAACCTTCAAACTTCAACTTCTTCAAAACAATGTCTCGTCCTGACTTATGCTGCTCAGCTTTCTTATCTTCTTGGTTTTGTTATTCTATGTTGAGTGTCTAAATGGAATATGGATTGATATAGAATTTTAACGAAAACGCAGCGAATTGATGGCGAATGTATGAGTTATTTATTCTGCATTTATTTTAAGGCTTCATTGATTTCTTTCTTAACTAAATTCGCCTATAAGGGAAAATGCAAGAAGAATCCCTCGAGTTACGTGTCAAATTCTTGTAAAAAGTTTAAAATTTTGAACAAAATGGAATAAAAAGGGGCGTTTGTGTGTTCTGAGTGTCTACATGGAATATGAAGTGAAAAATGCAGCTAATTGATTTGGAATGTAAGTTAATTATGTTGTATTTATTTCAAAACTTTGTGAATTCCCTTTTCAACGAACTAGAACATCATCTGGAATATGCCTCTTGATAAAGACACTTTGGCATTTTAAGAAAAACGGAAAATTATTATTTTTCAACACTTTTGATATCTCTTGAATAAAATGAACTTAGATTTTATTTTATTCATTCATGTATTCTATTCATTCATTCATGTATGTATTCATTTATGTATTTATATTGAAAAAAATTTAAATGAGTCATATCAAAAATTTACTTTAATTGATAATGAAAAGAAAGATTAATTCGTGTTTCTCGTTTCAATGGGTTTTCAATGACCTGGGCACAGTATAGCAAAACTTGTGCATCTTCTTTTCTTTTTGGACTCCTTTTCATGTCAGAAGGGCTTATAATGTGTGCAATTCTTCTTCACGATTATTTCCTGCATCTTGAAGAAGAAAAAAAAATCTTCTACTCAATTTTTTGGGGACGTTTTCAAAAATTGTGACTATGAACAGAGAACCATTGAAATACGCTCTCATTGAAGTCCATGGGAAAATTCGATCCGACATGGGGACGTTCTGACATAGGGACGAAGTCCGAAAACCAATCAAGTTCGCATCTCTGGGCTTCACTTTAGACAAAAACCATGAAAAGAAAATAATTTCGTCTACCGGGAAAAAAATGCGTGATGAATCCTTCGAGTGTGAAATTCTCGGAAAAAAAAACACGTTGAAATCAGAAAATGAAGAAAAATGGGTCACAATATTTCCCGGTTTCGGCGCGCGTCAGAAACCCTCTTTATATATACAGTTGCTTGAACATTCCTTTTAAACGGTAAGGATTGATACAAGTCTTAGGGTAAGATACTTATCCCGGCTTGACCAAGTGACTGGCACTAGGTGATTGCCACAAGTTTAGATGACCATTTCCGTCTCCGTAAGCACTTGGAGCCGCCGGTGTGACGCAATGCGGTGTCAATGCGCTTTTGCCTAATATTTGTTTGCCGCTCACTTGCCGAATCTTGGCGTTCAGCAGGTGTATCAGTGTCCTGTCTCACTAACAGCACGGATGAAAATATTGACAGACATTCAAAAAAATTATTCAAGAACAGTATAGTCATCCCTCTTTGAGTCGAACTTCCAGGGACCAGCAAAATAAAATTCATTCAAGAAGGTTTTGAGTTAGAGGAAATAAAGCGTTTTCTTTTTTGCTTTGCCTCATCTTAGATTGATTTTTTGCTAGAAAGACATACGTTTGCCTATGACTTGCGTTCAGCTGGTGTGTTTGGCTTTGCCTCAATAACAGCAGAGATGAACATATTTACCAACAATCCAAAAAATAAATTTATTGAATTATAGAGTGCATTCAAACCTCTGTAAATCAAACTTCCAGTGATCAGCAGAATAAAATCAAGTAAGCAAGGTTTTGAGTTAGAGGAAACACGCATTATTTTTTTTGCTTGGGCAAAAGAGAAAAGAATTGCAGAAAATTGTAATTTGAGATTTTAAATGGCTTCTCAAATGAGTTGACAGGATGCTGAACTTGAAGGCAAGGGTCCATTTGTCCGATTAGTCTTTAAAATAATTTCAAAACACATCAAGTTATGTTCTCATTGCTTTTCTCTTCCCCATGTCAATAAATCAAGTTGGGGAAACCCTTTGAGTTAGAGAAGTTTCGGACTGCATTTGAAAAAGATCACTGGTACAGTGGTAAAGCAGTCCAAAAAATTGCGTAAAAAAGAGTACAAATAATTATCTGTGAATTATAATTCAGAGAAACGAAGCATTTACACAGCAACATCCGATTTTTTATATGTTTTAATTATTTTTTAAATGAAAATTTCATTCAAACCTCACTGCAACAATAGAAAGAAAAACTGCCTTTAACCTGTTCACAACTTAATGTGCAAGTTGGAAAAAAACACATTATTCAGAGGTCAACTACATCTCAAATACCAATAATCTGAAATTATTACGAGGAACTGGACACATGTGCATCAGCCCATTAGCATAAACGTCCCAATTATACTCGAATGATTTTATTTCCTAACAGTATACTCGTTATTTCAAGAGCGCCGTTGTTGCATAATATTTTTAAAGCATTAATTTCGCGTCGGATCTTATGAAATAAGTCTTTTTGAAGCTGCTGGTGCTTCGGGTACGAAATAGAAAACTTCCGAGCTTCTGATTTATATTTATATTTTCCATTCCCGGCAACGATATAGAAAACGTGATCGGAAGTCAAAGTGCAGCCAATTTTTCAGTTTGGCCTTAAGGATTGGATCAATCCGCCATCTCTGAGCTAATTGATTCCCGTGGGTAACATTAATCTTTTGCATGTTTAAAATAACCATGTAAGGTTGAATGCGCACTGAGACATTATCAAATCCGGGGTTAGGGGAAGGAAACGACTTATTGAAGAAACAGGCTCGAAATATTCGTGATAAAAACAAAGTTATTACAAAGGTCAATGCAATGCAATCATACAGGTTCACATGCTATTATTTTTATGCGCTATTTTCCATTTTTATTCTTTCTCTGTTGTAATTTTTGAACCACGTCCTAGGCCAAGTCCTTCAAATTTCAATCTTCGAAAAATAATTTACCATCAGTATCTCAGCGGCAGAAAATTCTAGTTCAAATAAGTACAGTATAAACATTTCAAGGAAGCGGTTTGAGTGTCGAAAAATACCTTAAAACTTGAATTGTATTCCAACAAAATAGAATTCGACGCATTGCATCAAGATGATCTTCTTTACGGTCCTACACGCAAATCGTATAATTGAACAACAAAAAAAGCCTTTTCTGTGGCACTGACATTATCTTTCAAATTTCAGGCCTTTAATTTGCTGATTCTCTAAAAGTTTTCAACTGAGCGTCTTCTTATAATCATCAGCTCTACACAAATCTCAGAAATAATGTCATCAGTGTTTCTCCAATGCACAAAATTCGTCACGGACTTCCTTCCACGCACCAGAGTTTCGCAAGACAAATTCACATCGTTTTCTCTTCAGACTTTATGTCCTTCTTAACGACCAAGAAAGTTTCCGGTATAACAATGTTCTGACAATGGCTGAAAAAAAATAATTGGAAACACTTTGTCACGCCCGAGAATTTTATGCGAACTGTGGACACCGCTGTCAGGAAGCGGGATGTTGAAAGAAAAACACTTCCGAGCCCTCGAGTTGACCTTCCGGATCCCGATAGGACTCTGGCGAGAAAGAAATTGCCGATGGGAAACGCACCTTATTCGATGTTTACTTGCACGAATCTCTGTTTTTCCAGATGCTGTCAGGTGATGGAGATCTTCAAAGAAGTTTATCTATTTTATTCGTTTTTTTTGGAAGTATGAAGCAGACTTCATCCTATTAAATTGAAGTAACAGTTAGGCAAAATTTAATGACATGATTGCATGTCTTTGAATCGTGTTACGCGAGGCAAATATTCTGTACTAATATACTCCTGATTGAGTGGATAGAAAAAAAAAACTAGATCGAATATCGTAAATTGCTAAAGGCATTTTGACAAAAATTTTAAACGAGACTTTCATCAATTTCTTTACGAAGACAAATTGGGGCGATATCAACATAATTTTGCTCATCCATGAACCGACTTGAAATGGAGGATAAAATAAAAAAAAAATAGACAAGCAATAATTAAAATTTTCGACATTCGATGTCTTCCGAACTTTTTCGGTTATTCAAAAAAAAACACGCAAAAAAAATAATTTGATTGAACCTCCTTTCAAATGATTTTACATTTCTATTGCATTACATGCATTTTGGTACGGTTAACATGCATTTTTAATTTTAATTTCAAAGACAAAATTTGAAAAATGAATCTTCCCCATTCCTTCTCGAACGCTTCGTTTTGGTTTCATGTGACTTCAAATGCTTGACATGTCCAAGAATTTCTTCCACAATTTACACGTGACACATTTTCAGAAAATATGTTTGCTTGCTATCAAAATGTCAAATCAGTGTCTTCTCAATAATCCTATAGTTCAGAATGATGTCAAACATGGAGTTGAAAGCTTTAGAAATTTACTCAGTGAAGAGCATTAAAATGTCTTTGACGACTTTCGCTTTCATCTTCGGTCTTGCTTATTTTTGGCGCATAGTTAAGCACACTGAATGTAAAAAAAAAAAAAACGAGGGGTTAACCAGCAGGCAATTATCCATGAATCAGTCACTTTCCGCTTTTTTCTTTTCTTATTGACGACCATTAAAAAAATGAATTGACGTTTCTACTGAAATCACGGTACTTTATCCAGAGGGAAAATTGGGTTCTCGTTTCCAGGATGCATATAAATAAATATCCTCGAGGGACTTTTAAAAGAATTAAGCAACGTCAGATCTTCAGGCGACTTCGATTTACGAGTTTAGCAACGGTTGTCTGAGCTTTCTACCTTCCTTTATTTTCTTTACTGCCGGAAAATACGTCGTTAAAAGTCCTCATTCCTCAGCTCTTCAACAACAGTTGCGAAACCAGCCGCGTAACGCGGAAAATCGAACCCGGCCCCCGTGAGTTCCGGAGTTGAGAAGTCGTCGCACATTGCCCCCGTCATTCCGGAGCTTCTTCTCAATTTTGATAATAAAAAAATAATAATCAAGACTCGAATGAATTAACGCTATACAGCTCCAATAAAAGATAACAGGGTATTTTACAAAGTTATCATGAAGTCAAACGAAAAGATATATGAAAGTATTTCTCACGTCAGGTCAAGAAATGCAAATTTAATTTTTTGCGTTGTTGTCCAGTATGTTTTCGAAGTCAGTGCGGTGGGTCCTCAAGGAACGATCGCCCTATAAGCAACGGATGTTTCACATAACGAACCCGCACTTATTTTTCCCTAGGCAACGAACTTGAATTGAAGAATAACAAGCCTCAAGTTAACAGAAAAATATTTTGAAAAATCTAATGCGAAACTTTTCAAAATTTTTCAATCCAAGTTTCATTCTCATGGGAAAATTCCGAGAGATTTTTGAGGACAAATTATAATTCAAAGGACATGGTGATGACTTTTCTGTTCCCAGCAAATACGCTACAAATCATTTTCAAAATTTTGAGAATATCTGTCGAAGTGCAACGCTAACAACAAGATTTATTGAAGGAACAATAGAGGTTTATCCTTTCTCAAATAACATTGAAATGTACGAGAAGCAGCTAGAATGACAATAATACTCCGCTAAAACACACACTTTTTGATGATGCAAACGTTTTATGCATATTCTTACATCCTTTTCACTTTTTTTTTGCACGTGAAAAAGTCTCATTCAGCATTGGGTTTCGGAGGCAGTACTAAAATTTCGAGAGGGAAAGAAAAAGGTTATTAAAACCTCAGGTATTTCTTGCAATTGATTTTTGTATTCTCTATTAACGAGACTCAATTCTCCCCGACTAATAACAATTGATTTGGAAAAAAATGAATGTGAGAATTCTTCCATTTCTCATCAGTGTCAATCAAAAAAATGTCTGCTTCCCTTTGGAAAGACACGGGGCTTCCGTCATAACAAGAAGGTTTCCAAAATTTCACAATTTAAAAAACGTGACAATAAGATTTCAACTTTCAATAAGCATATATTGCTAACAACGTTGTGCGGCGTGCTACGAACGAATTCCAAGGAACTTTGCAAAAAGCCCTGATAAATAAACCAAAGAAAAAAACCGGGAAGCGATTCGGTAACAAACAGGACATTATATAGAGGGTATCTGAAAAAATGTATACTGTGATTGACCCCAGTCCCAGTGAAGCGTGATCCACATCATCACGACCATCCTCACACTTTTCAAAACAAGGACACACACAAAAAAATGCACTCAAGGCAGAAAAAAGTTGGCATCCGCTGGATGGAAGGTTCACGGAGTTCGCGATCGAAAACAGGTTTTAATTTATAGGCAATACGAATGCAATTCACCTTTCTCGAGGAAATGAGGTTTTCTTTACTCCTATACTATACGCTGAGATTTCGTTGTGAAATGAGTGGACTGTAAATCTTCCGGAACCGCGGTTCAAGGAGCGAATGAACTTTTCGACTTGAATCCGTCGAATTTGCTCTCGTTTTTGTTTTTATTCCCAAGTACACACCACATTCTTCTTCCGGGGTTTCCTGATCAGATGAGTACTTTTTCGTGCCCCAAATGCTCGCACTGTATATTGGCAACAATCTGGAGCAGGATATAATTTCAATGAGAGGCTTATTAAAATTCTTGATTATCCTCATTCCTTCCGGCGATTAAAAAGATTGCATCCAGAACGCGAGTACAAAAAAGAATGTACAGTATTTTAACAACCAAGCGTGATCTTCAGTTTAGATTTCCAAAAAAGCAGAGGAGTTTGCAACAAATATGGCATGATTGAAAATAGGGCGTTGGAATTTTTCTTCATTGGTGGCAGGGGCTTTTATTCAAACCTTGTTCAAGCAAGAAATTCCTACCAGAAAATTTTGAAATTTCTTCCATTCAATATAATGCTTTTCTGGACTTCACACGTGATTGTTTCAGGAAGTTGCGGCATTGATTCAAATAATTATAGTAGATTAAAAAATTAATCTAAAAAACCACGTTTTTCATGTAAGACTAAAAAGCACAAAACAATTTAGTAGATTAAAAAATTAATCTAAAAAACCACGTTTTTGAAAAGCAAAAAATAACCTTAAACGTGGTGCGCATCTATTTCATTTGTATTTCACTTCTTCCCAACAATCTCCATGCGCACCACGTTTAAGCTTATTTTTTGCTTTTTGAAAACGTGGTTTTTTAGATTAATTTTTTAATCTACTAAATTTTTTTGTGCTTTTTAGTCTTACTTGAAAAATGTGGTTTTTTAGATTAATTTTTTAATCTACTATAATTATTTTATTCTTTTTAAAAAATATTCTTAAAATTAATTTTTTCACATAAGATTGCATTGTCATCAGTTTCTAGGCTATCCTGAAAGTTTCAGCTTGATAGCTAGTCTGGAAGTGAGTGAAATTTGAGTTTCAAAATTTGATCCGGACAAACAGACAGACAAGAAAGTGAGTTCATAAAAACGTGGTAAAAACGTGTTAAAATGATCTTCAACCTGGATGAAAGTGAAGCTAATCAGTCATTTAATTTCTCTTGAATCGGGATTTATGGCTTGAACTCATTGAACAAAACTAATCAACTCAACTCATTCTGATTTACACCTGACCGTTGGATAAATTATTCAAAGCTGGCGGATCTGAACTGGATTTATTCTTTCTAAGTCTCAGGTGACATTAAATATCCTTCTTTTAATACGCCAATGACTCCTTTTAAATGCAAACTTCGGACATACGATTTAAAACAAATTAAAGAAGCATGGATCGTAGGGCATTGAATTAAATTCAGAAAGTGATCAACTCAGCCAGGCACTGTCAAACACATGAAAACAGTTTCGCTGGAACTGTAAATTTATTCTTTTTTGTTTTTTGCACGCGCGCTGTTCAATTTTATGGTTATGGGTTCCATCGGTGGGAACCAGGTTTATTTTATTTATTTATTAGGGGTAGGTTCTAGCTAAGGGCAATATGCTATTTAAAGCTGACGCATCTGATCTGGATTTGTTTTTCGAAGTTTCAGCTGACGATACACGAAAATACCAGGTAAACCATGTTTGCTTCAATATGTCAAAGAATCCATTAAAACGCAAATTCCCTACATAATTATAGAAGCATCGGTTGCAGGGGCTTATATTTAATTCGGAAAGTGACCACCTTAACGAAGTATTGTTGAAATTTTTGAAAACTGTTTCTCTGTAATTGGTCGTTGTGCATAATTTTTGAAAATGTCGTTAGCGCGCGCGCTGTTCTCAATTTTCTGGTCAAGGGTTGAATTCAATTAAAAGATAACCAGGTTTCTTTTAAATTTTTCTCTATTAGGGGGGGTTCTGGGGAAGCTTTCCAGAGAAGAAGGAACCTCGTCCGTCGACACCCTGGCGAAGTTGCGACAACCTTCCATCCGTTTATGTGCAATCAGCCGTCACTGGACTCGGGACGGACACGTGTGACGCAACTTTTTTGAGCCACACGTGTCTGATGCATACGAAACTGTTCTTCTATAGACGTCTAAACCTACTGTTTTGTCGGATCCAATGGGCTTTTCGATTATCCGACTCCACGTTGTTACGGACTTCCGAAGCGATAGTTTTTCTTGCGTCACGGAAGCTGACGTCTTTTTTTGTTTTCATTTCTCGATCTTTTCTCTATTTATTGCATCAGCTTCGCTGCGATTCAATCTGACAGCTAAGGTGAAGGTCAGAGAATTGACTTGAGTGGAAACTGAAGCCTGATGTGAGCATGGCATTTATATTGGCTGCATGTCTGGATCTCTGAAAAGTAACATATCATTCCTGATAAGATAATGTACCTTCGAGTAAATATAGGAGTCGAATTAATGTCCTGAAACCTGCCAGTGCTCCGCCCAAGCATTCCTATATATGCGTGTTCATACGAACAAACTGAACCATCTAAATAGAGTAGGGGGGCCCCGAGATGCGGACGTGATTGCTGGTGCTTCGACCTTGTCCCCTTGTCGGATCGCGGATCACGTTTTCACATAGACTTCAATCGGTACATATTTAATTGGCATTCCTGATTAAAAAATCAAGAATAAATTCCTCAAAAAATGGAGTGTACATTTTTCCATCAAGTTCAAGTTTCTGAACATGATCGTGCAGAAGATGTCTGGTGATACAGACACTTTGCCATTTCTACAAAGATGTATTATTTTCCAGAAATGTGGATATCTTGAAGAAATTGAATGTTTTATATTCAAAAAATTAATCTGTACTTCAATGGAAACATATTCAATTGGGTTTTCTGCTGATAAAACGTCAGGAATAAAATCCAAAAAATGGAATAAATTATTTTCCTCAACTTCAAGATTCAGGAAATAACTGCAGAAGAAAAAAACACAGAATCTGATCTTTTGGTATCAGAAGGAGCTCAATACACAAAAAATTAGACCATCTGGACTGGACAATGTCTGGTCACGTGATAAAAAACACTTCGCCATTTCTAGAAAAATGGAAAAGAATTATTTTTCAAAAATGTTGATATCTCTTGAACAAAATGAACTGCAGGTTTTTATATTCACAAACATTTTAAATACATTTCATCATAAATTTACTCTAATTGGTAATACAAATCAGGATGCATTTTTGTTTCTCGTTTGAATGGGTTTTCAATGATCCGGGCACATTACAGCAAAAAGTGTGCCTCTTCTTTGCTTTTTGAACTTATTTTTATGCCAGAAGGGCAAAATGTGTGTACTGTACTATTCTTCACGGTTATTACCTGTATCTTGAAGAAGAGAAACGATCTTTTATCCAATTTTTTGGGGGAAGTTTTCAAAATTAATTGTTGACTATAACAAGGGAACCAATGAAATATGTTCTCATTGAAGTCTACGGGAAAATTTGATCCGACATGCGGACGTTCTGTCATAGGGACGAAGTCCAAAAACCGATCAAGTCCGCATCTCGAGGCTTCACTTCAGTCAAAAACCATACAAAGAATATAAATTCACAGCAATGAACAAGAGGAATCCAGTTGGCAACGACTTTAGATTAAACTGCGCATTCGACAAGGAAAGACAGAGAACATTGATTATTAAAATAAACTGAACATTAGAAACCTTAATATTCTGGAGAAAAAATTAAACTTACGGGATGATCCGGCAATTCATGCTCCTACCATTTTACCTCGTTAAAATACTGTATGTCACATTCGAAAGAGATAAAAAACACAATGTCTCCAAGAATGAATTTGAAATGGCGATGCTGATACGTACAAATCACCGGGTATTGAGTCCCACAAAAGACCTGGAAAACCAATTACGCATTATTCGCGGTCACGGTCGACTAGAAACGAGATTTTCCACCAACACTCTCTTCCTAGTGCAGTGAAAGCCAGTCTTCACGGTCGAAGAAGTACAAATAAATAAAATAAAATAAAACAAGGAAACAACTATTCTTCAGAAGAAAAAGCCCTCTTTAATGTTTCCCCGATTGAACGGTTTCAAAATAAATTGTAGAATTACCGGTAATTTATTTACACCGTCAGCAACTTTCGCTGCTTGTGAAACACACTAAACTCTTTGCAACAATACCGATTTCTTGAGTCAAAATTCGAATTTACTCTGGTCAGTTCAAGAAACTTTGCATAAACGCACTTTTACGACTCATAGACGTGCGAAGCAAAAAAAAATAACTCGCTGCATATCAATTGGACTTTAAAATTTTTAACTCCGAAAAAATGAGTCAGGGCAAATAGTGACAAGTAAATTCTTACTCGAATTTCCGGAGCACTAGTTCAAAAATATTATTTTCGAATTAAGGGGAAAAAAAACATCACTGGCCGTTTGACAACGTTAATTTCCAGCGAAGGTCAATAAGCGGAGAAAAAATCTTGACCCGAAGTAGTTCCCTCATCAAGATCGCTGCAGTTTGATGGAGTGATGAAATCCGAAAAAAGGGCAGCCAATCAGTCGAATCTATGATTCTATGTTTTTAAAAAATAGAATATTAAAAAAAAGTGAAGTGGATTTAGCATCATTTTGGCCAGCGATTTTTCAGGCAACAGTTGCCTTGGATGAACCGCAAATCGTGCTGGGCGAAGCCCACAAGCCACCTTTTGGAGAACAAATGCACTGACCTTTCAGTTCTGCCACCGGATCGGGTTTCCTAACCCGAGGTGGGTCCTTTTGACAAAGTGGAGCATATACATCACTTTAGCAAAACAAAACAGGGATCACAACACAAGGTAAGGCGAAGGATATTAATGCAACTCATGATTTAACGACGCAGGAGGGTTGTCCCAATGCCGTGAACAATTGCATTTTTTTTTTTTACGTTGGTAAAAATCTTTAAAAAAAACATACCGCAGGCATAAAATATTACAGTAAAATCGATGCATTTTTTTTCAATAATTGCCAATGTTAAAAATATTCAAATGTACGCGCGGCATTGGGACAAAAATCATTTGTACATGCGAGAGTTGGTCCATGAGTTTTGAGACGCAGTAACGAAACTTTCCTATGAATTTTCTTTAATCGATATTTTATTTCATTCATAAATACCATGTAGAATTAAAAAAAGAATTGTTTTTGCCGATTCAGCTCAAAAAAGAGACCTGGAAGAAGAAGACTGCTGATCCTCCGTTCTAGCAACTGGAAAAAAGGAAATCTGAAATTTTCTGAAGTTTTATTCAACACAATAATTCGAAGTTAGTGGAAAACCTGGGGTTTGTGACAGAATCTTGAAAAATCACGCTCAATTCATTATTATTTTTAAATACAGTGGGGACTTGGCTTACAAATGACCCAGCTTACAAACTTTTCAGCTAACAAACTTGTTTTTGGCCTCAGCTGCTCCAGCTAACAAACCATGGCTTGGCTTACAAACTTAAGTTCTCCAAATGTTCATGGGTCGAAAAAAGATTTCCTTAGCAAAATCTAGGGATTCATGGTTAAATTCATTAATTAATTTGTCTAAGAATGCCTTAAAATTTTAGTGAAGACGTTTTGATCACACATTTTTTATTCATTCTAATTGGGTTAAAATTCAACAGCTTTTTAGCATTAAAATTTTCCATTCTAAGTCCTTGGTCTGTGAATAAGTTTGTGGTGTTCCATTTAAAATTTTCAAGAAGAAACCTCTGGATAAACTCACTTTAAAATTTCACTTCTATGGATTTTTTTACTGCAGTGAGTTTCTCGTGTATTGTCTTGGGAAGATTTAATGGATTTTAGGTCTGAAAATATTTTTTTAGGATGAATTTTCTTGAATTTCATGGACATTTTCAAGGTTCTGAAACCAAATTTAAATTGGTAAGCTGAGACCCCGCTATGAACAATTTCTAAAGAAACACACAAAAAACTTTGGAAGTGGCATTTCGTGGTTTCAATTCTCGTTTAAATAAATTACGCCTAATTATGTTTGGAGACGACAGGATCATAGTCTGATGCGAGTGAAACCCATGTTAGAAACGAAAACTAAAAACAAAACGGTTTTCCTTTTTAAATGACACCCACGAAAACCAGTTCCTCCGGTCACAAGCACCCACACCAACCTCCAAAATGCCACACTTAATTCCTTCCCTCTTTTTTGAAGGAATACAAATATTTGTTCATCTTTCTGGGGAAAATGTGACTTATGAATGCTAAAAATTCTGATTAAATTTAACAGCTATGAAAGGCTGACTGATTTATGAGATCCAGGCCAAAAACGACACGCGATTCAATACTGACATAATCTGAAAAAACACCAGGAAATCACCGGAAAAAATTTCGTTTTTTGCAAAGTATATATTTTCTGCTTAATTTTCTTAGTCTCGACGGTCCCCCATTTATTACACGACCTCGGGTCTAAGGCGAGCCTTTTATTAATAATCCGATATCCTCCCAAAACTCGAGTTTGTCATTGGATTTTTTGCAAAAGCTGTGAATTTGAAGTGAAAAAAATACGGGTCTTCAGAAAATTCTCGCCGAACGAATTAGTACTCATTTTTCCAGCAACATTCAGGTCCGAAAAAAATTGAAGTTTCTCTTACAATGTGAGGTCACCTTTGATGCACATACAATAAATGATCGTTTCCGAACCCATTCAAAGTTCCGAGTTAGAATGACGTTTCAAATCTAATTGAAACAAACTCTTCCAACTCTTTTCAGCCACTGCGCATGTAAATGATATATGCAAAATATTCGACAACAGCAATGCCGTCATGAATAAAGCGAGCATATTGGATCACAAGGGTCAGTCACGAAGAAATTATACCTCTATATCGAATGATCTTCCTCAAAATGTAAAAACATTCGCATTTGAATCATTTCATGGTGATGGCATGAAAGGTGGCAGACAGGCGAATTTCTTCGGAACTCAAACGCAACCCTCCAACCGCGACTCCAATTACTCAAATGACAATCATGAATTCGCCTGCAAAAATGTAACTCAGTCTTGGAAGGGTGCGGCTTATTTTCCAAGCAGAGGATGGCGTCGTTTATATTCGAAGAAATACGACATTCAGCGAAATGGGGTCGGCCAAAAATGCGGCAATAAATTCCGATCCAGCCCAAGGTTGAAATTGTCCATCCAACAGTCGGGGTCAGATGCTTGCAAATGGCTACTATTAACTGCCGGGAAACCTCAGAAAATGTTCCATTTATTTCAGGTTCATTCATCAAAGCGACTACTGCTGAGCAGCAGCCGCCAGGAGGTTTCCGAGCTCATTTGCGGCCCCTCGGGTTTCCTCACTGCTGCTCGGGTGTCCGGGAAAATGGCCCACCCGCTTGCATTATTATTTTTTCTTTTATTTTTTTGATTACTTCAATGGAAACCCGACCAGTGATTGCTCAGGTTTCTTCAACGGTTCACGTATGTATATGCAGGTTACAATTATTTACTGGACCAAAACGAGTTTCATGAATTGCCCTGCAACATTCTTGAGAGCAGAAAAGGGAAGATTGGAACTGTGCTTTACTTTTTTTTGTGGGATTTTTTTATACGTAAATGCGAATTCAGGATTCGTTTTTTAAAAAAATATTCAGATGTTGGGTTCCATTAAATTTTGGGGTTGGTCAGTAATTTATTCACGAGAGTAACAACTTATTTACTGGACGAAAACGAGTTTCATGAACTGCCTTGCAACATTCTCGAGAGTAAAAAGGAAAACCCGGAAACTTAGGGCTACATTTTGTTGTTGTGGTTGATATTCTTTATACAGTACTGTGCGTAGATATCAATACAGGTCTCGTTTTGCAAAATATTCACATGTAGGCATTATTAGATACATTTTCCGGGTCGGTGCGTAATTTATTGATCAGGGTGAGGCCTTTTTCTTGAAAGAATTGAGTTTCAAGGAAAGAACTGCGGAAAATCGATCAGGAAATTGTTTCGCCTTAAATTGAAAAAATTGATTTTCAATGCATGTAGCTATTGAATTGCCAAATTGAAATTTCGATGGAACAGTATATCTTATTCAAATTTTGGCTAGAGGAAAATTGCGACCGGGAAACTTCGGTGAAACCCCTCATTTGAATTTCAAGAAGTTCCAGTTTTACTCAACGGCATTGATGTCAATGAAAATATTTTTATCATGATGGAAGTAAGAGATTTCGAACGCTTTCCAGTCGTATAGAGCCATTATTAGGTTTCAATTTCCATTCGATATAAATTTGTTTCGTACTTTGAACGATTTTTGTGTGTTAAAAACCATGTTCTTGCTGGATTCGCGACGTTAAACTTACCCAGCACCTTCCTGCATTATTGAATTTTGCCAACAATTTTATTACGGCTGACAACGCATAATCAAAATATTTAAAAAAATTGTACACCGTGTATTGTAAAAAACAGCAACCCTTGAAAAAGAAGAGCCGCGATGGTATTTTTTAGGTTTCATAAATGTTCGGTGAAGTTGCAGATCTAATGCTTCTTGTACAGTATTAATAATGCACATAAAGCCTAACTTTTTAGCCTACAGCATACTTTTTCGGGGAGTTTTTTTTTTTGCATCTCATAAATTAATTTCATGTATTCAATTTATTATCGAGCTGTGATTGTTTTTTTTTTCAGCATGTGAATCCCATAACAGGGATTCGTCTAAAATATTAGTTTAAGTGTGTCTGAAAAAGTTTACGACAAGAATTAATGTCAGTGTAAACGTAGTACTGTATTACAAAACTATCTCCACCCTGAATGTTCGTTGATTTATGCTTCTGTCATTGAAACGTGTCTCCTTGAATGATTCTCTTCTTTTATCTTCTACATTTTGACTATTTTGAGCAACAAGGAGTGAATATAGAAGAGTATTGCGAGCGAAACGTCAGCAGAAAAATCCGATCGGTCCATGATCACCGGTCTCTCGACCAGGAAGCGATTTTACGCTCGCAATCAAATTCTCGTGTTCTTTCTGTAGTTTCGAATAACAAAAGCATTTCGTGAACTAGGCGTGGTTGCATGTTTGTAATATATTTAAATAAAACCCACGGAAAACTTATTAGTCAAGATGCCGACCTTGATCTTGAGAAACATCCACGTTTTTGAGGAAGCCGTGATGAGTCTATCAAAAAATCCCTGGAAAAGTGACTCGGAAATTTTCTGAGAATACCTTTCAAATCTCCAATTCTATAGAGATCCGGAAATTGAACGCATTCAAAGCAAACTTCCGCGTTTCGCTTTCATTTCTGCAAGAAAAAAATAGTTTTGCTAAGAAAAACGAAAATCCATCAAAGCGACGGATCGAAAATTCCCCGTAAAATGCAATTGATTTTGAGCCTAATCTTTTATCCAGCGTGATCATAATAATAAATGATGCCCACAATTTTTCTTGAGCAAGAAAAAAATTGGAATTTCTGTGATAAATTTCCGCGAATCTTCGATTGAAATTTACTGATTTTTTCAACATGGGTTGACATCACAGGCAGTCATTACGTCAACACAACACAAGTTATCTCCTGGATTTTTCTTGTACAAGTATGTTGGATGCAATAATACACTGGATTTACGTGCTTTTTGATTATTTCCAATTTTAAGGTGAGGTCGTTTATTTTTCCTCTTCTAACACAATCGTTTCAAACTTCATCGCCATAATTACCACAGATGAAAACGTTCTTTCTTTGCGTTTTTTGAACCCACAACTTCTCAATGAAATTAACTTTTCAATTCCACAGTAAATTCCTGAACGTCCAGGGAATCAAATGGATAAATGTTTTTCCTTCAGGAAGGAAAAAATTCTTTGGTTGTAAATATTTTATTCGGAGTTGAAATTTTCTGAAATACTACCGGCGTAATTTGTAATCTAATAAAAGATCGGGTAACAATAAAATCGCTTTTACGTCAACGCTTAAAAAAAAAAATTGGTAAGAGAACTTTCGAGAACCAGAACCGAACAAAGACCTTCGTAATATATACAACAATGAGACAAGGGCGAACAATGGACGATAAATTTGAAAATATTATTTTTTCTTTTGGTATATTTTATTTGCGTTTGGGAAACTCCTTGTTCCTTCTATTCATTGCCGAAGAAATTATTTGCCGTATTTCAGTGAAGAAATCACAGCCGTTCTTGTGACTGAAATATGAATACTAAATTCATTCAAACGGGTTTAACGTATTTATGCTTCACATAAAATATCGAATTTTTCAGAAAAATGCCATCCTAAATTCGCGTATCTTGGAGCACGTCAATCAAGGGCCATTTTCTCCTTATCGTCAAACGATCAAAATCAATGAGAGTTGGAAAAAGATTAGTTTTTTCAATAGGTTATTGTGAAAACAGTCACCAACTCAATCAATTTTTATGAACCCAAACGAACCTTGAAGAAAACTCGTCCCGCTTCATCCTCGATTCTGAAAGATATGTTCGAAATCGTCGAATCGATCCGATTTTACGACAATTGCGGATACAACTTGACAAGGATATTTATTTTTATTCATCTTGATTTAAAAACCAGAGTCGGGTTTTATATCAAGGCGTGACATACGAGTCCTTGCACATTGTTGACGTATCGAAGTCCTCACAGACTTCTTGTCATTCACGGAATAACATCCACGAAACTTGGGACATTCCACGGCCAAGTTCCCGACTTTTTCCATCACATGTTCTTCCGTCAAGAAATTGAGCAACTCCGATTTATTCTTGGAAACGTAGATAATTCCAGAAAATCTCAAGAAATAAGGAACGAGTGAATTATCGACGGAAACATGGACGCAATTTTCTACGCGGGGTCTCTTATTTCAAAATTCGGCATCTCTCGAACGATTCCAATTATTACTTTGAAATAAGTGTTGATTGGAAGTTTACGTGATTATCTTGAGATTTATTTATAATTTTATAATTTCATGGCACTGGTACTACCAGCACGCGTTTTTAAAAAGATACGACCTTTTGGCGAAAACAATTTGCTGTGTACTTTATTAGAAGGGTTGAGGAGGTTTATGCGAAGGTTGTTCCAATTACACGCATTTTAAAAGCTAAAATTACTTCTATTTGGATTTAGGTAAAGGTTGTTTGAGTCATTGTTCTAAATTTCTTCGCCCTTCTCGGAAGAAAAGTGAAAACAAAGATGACTAATCTAATGACGGGGAAATCTTTCTTTGTCAGATTTAGCTCATCTCTCGGTAGAGAAACATCTTCTTACTTCCCGAAAATGACACATTTTTATTTGCAGAATTATCTCTCAATAATTCTGATCCGTTACGTATTTCCCTCGGGGAAATTTTTGTCTGAAATGAATTTCACGTAAGAAACAGGGGCAAGTTCCGAATCGAAAAGAAATCTCTGAGCAAATGACCTATTACATAATATGAAATATTTGTTTGGAAAAGAAACATCATAGTTCCTTGAAACCCCATGGAAAGAGTCTCTAGATTTCGACGGAAAAGCAGTTTCGTGCTTTTACTAATAACAAGTTAAATTTATTAAATATTTTAATTAAGAGGATTTCGCATTACCGTGAACAGCAAAACGAAAATTACAACTACGGAAAGGTTCTTCGAATGTTCTCTGCCACAAAAAAAAATAAATAAAGTGAGACTGAATTGAATTTTTCTCGCGAAAATTAAAAAAGTGCATCACAGAATAATTGAGCGCCCAAATAAAGGTGACATTCAAACTCGGTGTTACCACTATACGCACTGGAAAGCGTTCGAGGATTTCTAATTTCTTGAGAAATCCGCAAGAAACTGGAAAATATATCATAATAACGAGTAATGAGTTTAATGACCCGAAAATGTTCAGCCTTGGTCCTATATACTGTGAAGGCGAAAGCAAGTAAGTCGGCCACGTTGCGGGAATGCGATTTACACGGCTTGCACGTGTTCCGAAGGAAATACGACACGCGAATTAACACTTCTGCCAATTAAACCGCCTCGTTTTCTCACGTAGTTCACGTCTTAATTTCCAGGGTCATTTGTGATTCGATATGCGTATAGAAAGAAATAAAAGTAAAATGTGAGCACTTTTTTGGGGTTAAGTGTCTGCAGAAAGTGTGTTGTTATGCAAAGACGAATTCATCAAAAAGGGAGAAATGGATCCGATTAATTTTCTAGATGATGAATTTCATTCCTCGAAAAAAAAAATGTTACCTATGTTGATTTTCTATTTTCTCTCACAAGTCAACCTAACGAATCCTTGCTTTAGAAAATTTTAGAAAAATGACGCGTTCAAAAAACTCGTGTGAAAATTCATCGAGTGGTTTGACAAAATACAGCATTTGAACCCTTGATTCCAACGCGAAATGCGACGCATAATTTCGATTTTATCGCAATCGCAATATTCTGATTGCTGCAAGATTTGCGAAATCGCTTTTGATTTTTCGCTCTCGCATTTTTTACCCATCAGGAATAGATCTTTTTCCTTTCAGACAGATAATTTTTGGTCTTCTGCAAAAGCCGTCGATCAAAGTAATTTTATTTTGGTCTGATGGGAGTTGGGTTTTTAAAACATTTCAATCGAACGCTTTTTTGCTGCTCGTGCAGTTTGAGTAAACCGATTATCAAGCAAAAACATTATCTAGGAAATGGTTTTCAGAAATAAATCGCAAATTGCTGCAGATACTGCAGCATTTTTTGTCTGGGACAAAAATGCTACATTTTGTCTTGAGCAGTTTGACTAAACCGATTATTAGATTTTAAAATATTATCCAGGAAGTGGCTTTCAGAAATGCATAGCCCTTTCCTAGATACTACAGCATTTTTGTCTGGGATTCGGTTACTCAATCGCAAGCATTACAAAAATGCGTTCGATTGAAAAGTTTTGAAACCCAAATTCCTATCAAAATAAAATCAAAAATACTTTGACAGCTTTGGCAGAATGAGAAATCTCATTCTTCCCCGCATCGATGTCATTATAACTTCGGTCGCAAACCTCAACACGAATAAGAACAACTCTTGGTCTCGAGAAAACCGCAAACAGTTTTTCTACTCCGTCGTTCGTGGCCTTCAGGGAAAATTCGGAACACCCTTGGAGGCATTTTATTTTCCGCATACTGTAATTTGAAAAGTGCTAGAAATTTTTAATTTTCTCCGCATGGGTTTTCCTAAATCGTATAAAACTAGCGTGATTCATATAAAAAAAAAAAAACCTCAGGAAAATGTACGCTCACCTCAGACAACATCTTGTCCATGATGCTGTGAGTTCTTGAGAACATAATTTTTCTCGGGTGCATCAGAAAATCCCCAGACTCATCAGCAAAAAATGAAATTTCCCACCATTGAAAATTATGCGCACACTGAAATGACATCTTCGAAGACACCAGGTGAATCGATGGATAATGAAGAAAAATTTTCTCTTGTTGCAGAAGAGTTACTCTTTCAGTGGCATAATCTGTTTCGCGAAGATTATTCAGAATTATTGCAAGAAGGAGTCTATAAAATTGAGAAAATTAAAAATCCAACTCGAAATGTATTGCTCCAACTTAGTTTCAACAGGGTCGACTGTTTCACAGCCATCAAAAATAAGAAACGTGTTTCTTCTCCCATCAATTAACAGCGAATTCTACACGACTTTTGGGTGTTTTCTTCTGCATTCATCTCGGCGCGAGCTAAATAAATTGGGGGCGGCGTGAAACTATTAAAAAAAATACGTAACACATACTTCTCGGAAGGTGGAAAGAAGAAAGAAGGAAGAAAAAACGAAAAGAAAGAGATGAAGAAAGAAAGAAAGAGGGGGAAAATGGAGAGAAAAGATAACACCGAGTTCCGAGTTGCGTGAAAAACGCATCGGTTGCCTCACCGCGACATTCATTCACTTTTGCCCGAAGCCCCGCGTTTCAACACTTGTGACATTACACCTCGGGGCTCGACTGCACCCGGGGTTTTTTCCAAAGTTTTTGAAAAAATATCCATACAAATTAAAAAAAAGAACAGACAATGTCCCGGAGTCGAAGATTCCTTTACTGAAACGCATTCCTCTGCTGCGATTAAATGCAAACTTCGTTCTCATCTCGCTGCCAAAAAGAAATCGGAACAAACATCGCTTGGTTCGATATGCTCTTGAAAAAATTCCAAGTTTCCAAAAACAAGCAAAAAAATTTCCGGGATCCAGTGATCATAAAAGTACCAGACTTTACAATCAAAAATCGAGATTCGGTCGCAGAACATTTTTGAATCTCCACATAATCTTAAAAATCCTACTATGCCTAACAAAATATTTTCGAAAAATCCAAAGTTTGAAAGTGCTTCTTCATCTGAAGACTGCAAACAAAACAAATAATCCAATCTTTCGAAACATTCCATTGGGACTCGTAGGCCGATTTTTCAAAGCTTTGAGTTAGCGATGGAACAGCAAAAAACTTCTGCAGAAAATCTCTTCAGACTAGTTTATCTAGAGAGAAAAATGGAGCCAGAAACTTTATAAAACCATGCCCAAGCCAAGTTACCTACTGGTAAACCCTAATTTCGGACACGACCTCAAACTCATAGTTAAACCAAAGTTCCCTTCGAAATTTCCCGCGAAACCGAATGAATCTGACCTCACAGCACTGCTATTTTCCGATTATCCTTCAGGCTTCGAAAAAATAATAATTTCCAGGAAATACGAACAACACTAGACGCATTCTGGGTCACGAAATTATTATTTCTTCAAAATATTGGGCATTTCTTTGCGTTCGTTCGCCTCATTGACAGACGTCGAATGCCTTTCTCAGCAGCCAGTTTGTTGATTGCCACTCACGGTCGCCAGCGAAGAAAATTTCCGGCCCACGGCAAAGAGGGTTTCTTCACTGTCATTAGCATGTACTTAAACAAAATAAAAATATATATGTAAGAGCCGAAGCTATGGGCGGACAAAATTGGGGTTTCACCTCAGAAAAATTAAAACGTCACGGAAAAGCTTCAGAATTTGTTTCGTAACGATTGCGACGTTGTCAATGAGACAATGACGGCTTCGAAATTCTACAAAAAAAGGCCGAACTTTATTTTCGAATGATTTCAAGTTGATGATACTTTTGATTCTCAGGTGAATTGCACGTTCGAGCTGCTGAGGGGTAAAAAAATATCAAATCAAGAATACGATACTACATTACTTCAATGAAAACTGCCTCAAAACAGGGAATAACTTCGAATGTACTTTTACATTTCTCATGTGAGTTATAAAGATTGCAAAGTTTTCAATAAAAAACGGGCAAATTTCAATTCTGAATGACAGCAGGTCAACTTTATAAAATATATTTCATCGATTTCAACTGAGAAATCATTTGAAATGAGTCCTAGATTTTCAAGCATAATTTTTTGAAGCGAGTGATCCGCATATAAGCATTCATTAGCAAGTTCAATATAACATTTAATTACTGTGACAAGCATCTTTCTACAAGTTTAAAACTTCAACTTTTGGAATTTGAAATGTGAGAAAGAATGCGGCCAATCTTTGACCAGATATATTTTGAGAATGGCGCGGTATATCGTAATATTTTTGTCATAATTTTTTTAAAGCTATAATCGAAGGGAATCGTCTATTGCAGTTTGTCACAGCAATGCCTTGACCAAACACAAATGAAAATTGTTCATGCCAAAATTGACGGTTCACATTCACAAAAAAACCTTTTTCAGTCTGAAAGGCTCAATCGTTTCTTTCAGAGCCTATACCGACTTTATTCGTGCAAATTATATTACTGTATATTAAACACTATGTAAGAAGCATATAGAAGACGAAAAATATTTCGGATTTCGAAAACAAAATGAGGATTATAGGACAGTATAGAAGATGATGCCATAATTCATAAATTGATCAATCTCGCCGATAAAATCAATCAGTCCACCTGATGAATCCTCTGAAATAAAAATATAATCACAACTTTGAGCAGTGAGAAACAAAACCGTGACCTGCTTTTCATCCGTTAGGTTAATTGTTACGGAATCAAGGTCGACTTTATGGATTCACAGGCGATTTGAACACGGAGACAGCGGTGAAATTTTCTATGAATTTTGCCTGGAAGCCAGAAGTTTTTTACTCGGAATCTCCAACACAAAAAAATAAAATATAAATCGGTGACGAAATCAGCAAAAAATGCCACTGACCGGAAACGGTTCGCTTCGCCCCAAAAAATATTTTTCCTCTCCATAAATCTGAATTGTTTTCTTGGCGACCTGCTTCCCACTGCTACTTTTGCAGAAAAAAAATATGAAGGTCATTTTGAAGAGTGATTGAAATTCCGAACGTCGAAATAGCTTTTTATTCACGTTTCCCCGTTGAACGCGCAATTTTGAAAATCGAAGAGAACACGATTATTGAAAATAAGACGCATAATTTAAAATTTTAAACTTCCTAATCATCCGAATATTTGTAATGTTGGAGAATTATGAAATTACCGTTAATAATTCCTTACTCAAGATTTCCACGTCGTGAAACAGTCTGAGAATTATTTCCTGGAGAAACAAGCGAAAGAATTCCGGGCCTTTGTCAACAGCCACGGGAAACTCATTTCGGTTGTATTGTGAAATCTTTTCGAGGATTTCAAATGTTGAAATCCCCTCTAGTACATCATTTTCTTTCTTGAAGGGGAAATAAATGAGAGATTAATTAGTAAAAATAAAATCCCTGCGATTCCCGAAATATTGTACTTCGAAGACCCATTAACAATTTCTCAATGGCGTTGAAATTAATTGTGTATATCAATTGCTGTGAGGTTTCTTGATATCCTGATGAACAATCATCTCGGTTTTACAAAAAATACATCAAAATGTGTGTCAGGAACGAATTTAACATCGCTTATAAGAAATGCTCAATGTACAGACCATGAATCAAACAGAATGCTTACAAAAACACTAACATCTTCAAGTCGATGATTCTCAAGAATGAATCAAGAATCATTTGCCAAAGATCAAACTCATTAAGTACCAGAACACCAAAGAATGAAATGCTCAATTGGACGTTGAGTGTACTTATATAGGACTCGATCAAGATAAACTTATAGGATATCAATTTTATTTCGCGATTCGAGGCGAGCAGCAAACGTAAACCTTGCCGAAACTCTCGACGGCAACCGCAGAGATTTTTCGCAGAATCATCCTCATAAAGAACAACCAACGTTCGAATCGCTCATCACAGAAGTCATCCATCAGCCGATAAGACCACAAAACACAGAACTGCTTTATTAGAAAGCGAAGACATAAGATATCAAAAGGCTATACAGCTTTGGAAAGTCAAGTGCCGAGGAACGAATTCCTGCATCGCATTAACGCGACCATAAGCGAGAGCCAAACCCACAGACTCACTATTTTCCGTCTCCTTTTTTTCTTTCTTTTTCTGTCTCTTTCTCTCTTTCCCTTTTATCCGAGTCCTTTTACTCCACTTATTTCTCAGGAAACAAGAAGCGGAAAAGTATGTTCAAATTAGCAGCACAGAACTGACAGTACAGTACTTCCAATCATCGAACGCAATTCGATCATGAGCAACTTCAGGATGAGGTTTCGGGGATTCAAGATGTGTTTTGGCTGGTAGAAATTGGCTCTGTCAATTTTATCCTTTCATTTTTTTATTCATACGCATTTTATCAAATGAAATCTTCTACATGTCCCTCAAATTCTCCCTGACATAAGTTGGAACGGCGAAAAGACAAAAATGAATACGACATCTGTCTCATTTCCCCAAGCGCTGCAGAATATTTAAAATAATGTTTGAAAAAAAACCCAGAAAAGCAATTTTCTAAACCAGGAAATTCAAGGCTTTGTGATGGCGAATGCAAGAGATGTCCTAAAATTATATTCGGTTGAATAATCCTCCGAACATTGAAACTTGCAATTGATTTGTAACGCAGCAAACTGACTGACTGAGAACCCATGGGTTTCTTAAGGGTAAGTCTTCGTGATTGCTTTGTAAAGCTTGGTAACCAGCTCATTGAAACCGAACGCTTCCTTCAGTCATGTCATCATAAACTTAAAATGCCATTTCGCTTTCTATGCGAACAATTGAACAGTACTTCTGTTCTCCACCTTCACTTCGAAGACCCGTGATTTTGTTCCAATGGAAGAGTCGATTGAGTATACGGTCAGAGAAGAAGAAATCGAAGGAAGAAAATCCGTATCAAAGCCAGCTGAAAGAACGGTTTTTGCAGGGATTTCAAATATACTCGACGCCTTTTTTTTAGGTTATAGAGATTTCTTCTATAGCACTCGTCGATTGAACACGATAGCTTGTATTTTTCCGCAATTAATTTCCACCAAATAAATACCATTTTGAAGGATTGTCACGTCTGAATGGCATAATCATGTTCTGAAATGAATTTCAGAGTTCGAAGCAAATTAGTTTTTTAAAGCAAAAGTAAGATTACCATGCAAAGATGATCTTTTTCTAAATTATACTATATATTCAGCTAAAAAAAATTTGCTTGATTTTTAAGCCAGTGAAAATAAAATTAATAACAATATTTTATAGTTATAGAAAAAAGGGAAAATCAATTGGTATTCCTATACGAATCAAATTTGTTTATACAATGCCACGTAAAATTTTAATACAATTCAGATTTACACAATGCACTAAAGGATTTGCAAGCAGGATTTTTCTTGAAGTCTTTCAATTTTCTTCATAGGTTTCTTTTTTAATTTTTTACGAATTATTTTTTAATAATTATTATTTTTATTTTATTTTTTTTTTACTCATACCACAAAATTAGTCGGATAAGGTGGTTTTATTATGCCTTGTGTGAAGTATGAAGATAAATGTTACAAAAACTATATAATTCAAGTTGCTTGACACTTTTTCCGTCACATGGAATTTCCTATGCTTATCATGATTTTTTAAATACTGTATCAGTTTTAGCACATTAGATTTCGTTCTCCTTTTCTTTGTTGAAAATTGTAATAGACAAACCTTCATACGCTGTTATTAAAAATATTTTTCAATGCCTCATTCTACAGTACTGTAAGATATTTGCAAATGGGTCGGACGCCGTTTATTGTGAGACGGAACTACAATTTTTGTCAGTTGAAAATGGAAAGAATTCGCCTTTATTGAAATTCTATATTTAACTGCAGTACATACGTATTTCTAAAATTGCATTCCTTCTTCACTGGAGATTTTATGGTTTCGATTTCAAATGCGATTTTTAACTTAAAATTGTGTGATCATAAACGTTTACCTGCTGTGTATCTCATGCTTTTCAACTCCATATTTTGGGGGAAATGGTGCGTTATTATGCATCCGATTAAATACGCGGTATATGCCGAATTCGCTCTTCCAAAGAAGCACTCAAGCGAAACTGTTCCTTCATTGTTTTATTTGAGAAAGTTATACAAAGTTGACAAACTCAGTATCGTATGGAATTATCGTCACGTGCCGGACGATTAGCGATGAGAGCCGTGCTCAGCTCTCGCTGCTTCGGGGGCAAATTTTTACCGCGGGAAAAGGCGAAAGTGACATTCTTTTTGCCNACTGACTCTTGGGTACCCAAAGAATTCCCATTCAGAAGCACTAACGAAACATTTCGAACCATTGGTCGAGTAACTTTGGCTTGCGAAGGAAGTCAGTACAGTAGTATTTGTTAAAATGCCATTTCGCTTTCTATGCGAACAATTGAACAGTACTTCTGTTCTCCACCTTCACTTCGAAGACCCGTGATTTTGTTCCAATGGAAGAGTCGATTGAGTATACGGTCAGAGAAGAAGAAATCGAAGGAAGAAAATCCGTATCAAAGCCAGCTGAAAGAACGGTTTTTGCAGGGATTTCAAATATACTCGACGCCTTTTTTTTAGGTTATAGAGATTTCTTCTATAGCACTCGTCGATTGAACACGATAGCTTGTATTTTTCCGCAATTAATTTCCACCAAATAAATACCATTTTGAAGGATTGTCACGTCTGAATGGCATAATCATGTTCTGAAATGAATTTCAGAGTTCGAAGCAAATTAGTTTTTTAAAGCAAAAGTAAGATTACCATGCAAAGATGATCTTTTTCTAAATTATACTATATATTCAGCTAAAAAAATTCGCTTGATTTTTAAGTCAGTGAAAATAAAATTAATAACAATATTTTATAGTTATAGAAAAAAGGGAAAATCAAATGGTATTCCTATACGAATCAAATTTGTTTATACAATGCCACGTAAAATTTTAACACAATTCAGATTTACACAATGCACTAAAGGATTTGCAAGCAGGATTTTTTCTTGAAGTCTTTCAATTTTCTTCATAGGTTTCTTTTTTAATTTTTTACGAATTATTTTTTAATAATTATTATTTTTATTTTATTTTTTTTTACTCATACCACAAAATTAGTCGGATAAGGTGGTTTTATTATGCCTTGTGTGAAGTATGAAGATAAATGTTACAAAAACTATATAATTCAAGTTGCTTGACACTTTTTCCGTCACATGGAATTTCCTATGCTTATCATGATTTTTTAAATACTGTATCAGTTTTAGCACATTAGATTTCGTTCTCCTTTTCTTTGTTGAAAATTGTAATAGACAAACCTTCATACGCTGTTATTAAAAATATTTTTCAATGCCTCATTCTACAGTACTGTAAGATATTTGCAAATGGGTCAGACGCCGTTTATTGTGAGACGGAACTACAATTTTTGTCAGTTGAAAATGGAAAGAATTCGCCTTTATTGAAATTCGATATTTAACTGCAGACGTATATACGTATTTTAAAAATTGCATTCCTCCTTCACTGGAGATTTTATGGTTTCGATTTCAAATGCGATTTTTAACTTAAAATTTTGTGATCATAAACGTTTACCTGCTGTGTATCTCATGCTTTTTAACTCCATATTTTGGGGGAAATGGTGCGTTATTATGCATCCGATTAAATACGCGGTATATGCCGAATTCGCTCTTCCAAAGAAGCACTAAAGCGAAACTGTTCCTCCATTGTTTTATTTGAGAAAGTTATTCAAAGTTGATAAACTCAGTATCGTATGGAATTATCGTCACGTGCCGGACGATTAGCGATGAGAGCCGTGCTCAGCTCTCGCTGCTTCGGGGGCAAATTTTTACCGCGGGAAAAGGCGAAAGTGACATTCTTTTTGCCCCCTGCGACACCGTCGCCAGAAAATGACATTGTCCCACTTAGACTTACTAGCACAACAATAACCAGCACGAAAAATCGATTATTGAGGCCCGCCTGAGGAAAACTGATGAAAAAAACCTTGAACACTTGTCCATTACTATAAAATATCGTACTTCGATGAATTCTTTTTTTTTCGAAGGATAGAATGCAACGCAGAAGAATCCCTTGAATCTGCATTTGGGTTTGACATGCAATTCCATAAACTAACTGGGCCCCTTAAAAAGCAGTAGTTATCAATCATCAGACCGCAAAATCTTGGCCGTAATCTATTCGCGTAACCAAATAATGGGCGTTCCATGATGCCGTATAATTTCCCACTAGTATTTTCCTTTCTTCATCGTATTCGTCAGTAAATTTCTACTAATATACATAATTTAATTTCCAATTGAACATTCAACAGATTCATAGCGTTATTTTTGTTGCAAAAACATTCTGTGGAGGTACTAGAACGTTCGAAAATCTTTTTTTCGTGATTTGAATGAAAACTATAGGGGTTTAACCGGGAAAAGGACTCCAATTTTCGACAATTTGTTATGCTGAATCTTCCTCTCAAAATTTATTTGCTTATGGAAAGTAGTGGAAGATTACGAAAAAATTCGCAGACAATCCTGGATATTACAGTAATTCTGAAAGGCGGAAATGTGGGGCCTGCTTGCGAATTGAATACATTTTCGTGAAACTGGGAAAAATATTGGAGCAAACCATTCAGCACATTGAATTTCAAGTTTTAAAGTTCTTTCAAGGTACTTGAATTCAATGATAATACTGTATCATCAAATTGAACGTCATTCCGAAGATAGTTGAATGGAATACGATTGGCTTCATTTTTCAGCGCGAAAAAGGTTGCATCAATCAGACGATAATTGGGCAATATTTGAACATTTCAGTGAATGTAAGTTTATCCAGTCATTTTATTACTGACCTTTGATGATAATTCTTTTTCGTGATCCCGAAGAATTCATTTAAAGATTTTCTCCCGGATATAATGGTTGTCACCCTGTTGTAGTTGAGTTTTTGAAATTGTACTCGTTCGACGAAATCTAGAAATCCTCACTTTTCATCTTCGATATTTTTTTAATGTTTTAGAATATTGTATGGCATGCAGTAAAATATTTCGAAACTTTCGGTGAGCAATTATTGCCCTTTTTCGAATTTTAACGAGGATCCGAAGATTCCCATTTATTTTCAATTTTATGTTATCGCCAATCTTCATAGTCGAAGGGAAGATGTTATTTTCATACAATCTGATCCTTTCTTTCCACTGACTTATTGAAAATAATAATGGCATCTACGCGATCAACTGTGATGCTTTTTTTTGCGAGGCGCGCATTTCAAGGTTGCTCGTTAAAAGCTACTCGAAGCGGTTCGCGTCCTTTTTTGCAGACAGTTTCATCGTCTGGCATTCTCGCAAAATGACCGAAAATTTGATTTGCGCACCTCACAATGTACCAAAGAATGATATGTATTATGGAATTAAAATTTATTATTTACGAGTCGAAAAAACATTCGAGAGGTCCCGTTTTGATCCGCCGAGGAGGTCATTGTGAACTTGTTCAATCCGGAAAGGTTACTTCTCGACACTGTTACAGTATGTGAATAACCGTGAATAACCAATTAAAGTTTTTTGTTGTTGTGCAAGACCAACCGGAAATAAGTGAGACTGACATGAGAGCACAAAAATATTACAGAAACATAATTAAGCCGTTATCATTAGAAATTATCATCATTTTCTGATGAAATAATTTGAAACCTAATTTCAAACCCTTTTTAGGCTCTGCCAATGAGACTTGAAGAGAGAAAAGGATAATGATTGAATAGGGACTTATTCAAAATAATTATTCCTTCCAAACAACCAGAAGTAAATTCTTGGATTTAAGAGAATAATTATACAGAGGTACCTTGTAGTACAAACCCCCTGCGAAACAAACATTCTGTAGAGCAAATTTTTTTTTGGGGGAAAAGTACCCTTGCAGAATGGAAAAATTTCATACCACAAAAAAGGGTAAATTCACACCGTTGTTCATAGTACACATGTGGTATGAACGCCAGCACATGCAACAATGTGAAAAATGTGTGACGCTTTTTGATGGTCTGACCATTGTTAACATTCAACATTGTCAAACGTGCGACAGTTTTTTCACCGTCACATTTTTTCACACGCAACGGATGGTTTCATGGTGTTCTCAAAATTATTCAATACAATTTTTTATTGACCAGATTACGACAAAAATTCCCAACAACTAACTGACCTACCATAAGCCATATTGGGTGTCCTATTCACCCAACTGATTCCTTCAATAATCAAACCTATGATGCCTATATTTGTCTATACTGTATTAAGTGCAAAGCAATGATTAATACGTGTAGCACTGATGCAAAAGCGGCAATAGGTTTTTAATGAGATCATTCTCGAATTATTGAATTCAAAGAGCATCTGTGAATAATATTTAAGATGAGGATAGACATGAAGGTAAACCATTTATACGTCTGAAATCCGTTGAACCCATTTTTGGACGGTTAAAGGCCAGCCATGTTTCCCAGCTGCAGTCAGATTCTACAACATTGCGAACTTCAGACAGTCACACATTTTTGTGTGCGATTTGTCTCGTACTAAACCAGCATCAATTGGCTCATTTTTTTCCGGCGACAGAAAAAAAATTAGCATTTCGCAGAAACTCACCTTGAACTCGACGCCTCGTGGGCCAGCTGTTGGGCCACACCTTCAACCAAAAGAATGGCGAGTCCGGGTTTCGAATCTCGTAGGTCACAAATAACACTCACTCCGTAAATTTCGCACTTTCTGAGCACCTAGAAAAATCCCGGCTTCTGTCAGAAAAAAAAGCCCAGAAATCTGAATAAAAGAACGAATCAGTGACGCAAACAACACTCGACGGAGAATTAATTTGACTCCAGCATTATTCGAGGCAAAAAAAAAAAAAACCCCAAAAGACTAAATAGGCGAAATAAAAAGCATTTTTCAACACCCACATCTATGATAAAGGTGAAGCATATCCTTTGAGTCCCCATATTAAAGAAAAAAGGGCGTCTCCCGTGATGGAACCCTTCGGGGCATGTGAGTCGGGTTCGGAAATTTTTTCGTGCGAGACAACAAAATAAAAATCCGTCGAAATCAAAACATTCTTGTCGTGGTTTGAAATCTCGTCACGAACTCGGCAACCCGGCAGGCAAATAATCAATTAAATGCCCGCAAGTTGCACAAGCACGTCATTAAAACACGTTCGCATTCCAACTCATAAAAGTGAGCAAACACCCGAGCCATTTCCATGGCGTAACTTCATTTAGTACTTTTCCGACGAAAAGAAAAAACTGAATCAAAAGTCTCCGCTAAAATTTCTTCTGATCTCATGCTAATTTTTTCCAGTGAAAATTACCCAACTAAATGCGCGAATAAATTGTCAGCCCTAAGCTGATTTTTAAATAAAACATATTAAATTACTCGCATATTTAATTTCCGCCAGCAAAGTGAACTTAATCTGACTGAATACAACTCCATCAGTGAATATTTTCAAAAGTGAGAAATTCTTCAAAAGTGGTGTAAGAACTGTCGTATACAGAAGAATAGCATCCACCAGAAAGTCGCCCGAGGGTAAATAATTGTACTCATCTGGCAGGAAACCCCACTTGTGTGGGTTTTTCTGACCATTTTTAAATTCTGTTTTGTTTTCTCGAGTGCAGAGTCTTTCTAAAAGAGCGGATCGAAACAAACCATTCAAAATTAAGTATTTCTCTGTCCTTGACGAATAATTTATTAAAATTACGAGTTTCAAAAACCCCCAGGACACAGCGAAAGCCAAGTGCATGATTAAAACAGAACTTATTGCACTCAGGAAAAAAATAACTAATTCTTTTTACATATAAATGTAATCCTGATGTGTGCGAAATTTGTCATGATTGGTTTCCAAAAATGATGCTACTAATAAAAAAAACCGAAAATGTTTTTTCAAAAATGCAGATGAACTCGATGTCATTAAACGATCGGCCAGTGAGAAATATTAATTTGAATATTTTCAGCAACTATTTTATTTTCTTTATTTGGATGCTTCTTTCTCTGTCACCGCCTGAGGACATTTCACACATTCATAAAACCGGTTCGACCCTGAAGCGAGGTCAAATTCGCAAGCAGTAATGTCATGCGTGGCATCAGCAAAAATCAGCAAAGGAATCGCACTCCGACCTTCAAGGAAAATCCCAACCGTGAAAAAATAAACCATTTTCAACGCGATTTCTTTTCTAGAGATGTAATTTTAATCCCGGAAGCCATTTTACTACTACACGCGCAGCACCACACTTCCGGAATCTTCCACGAGTTTGCGTTCTGCTCATGGATTTTAATGGATAAAAGAAATTTGCATGGAACTGTAAAACTGATGCATTCTTCGAAGTAACTTCCCAGGAAAAAATGATTTCGCGGGAAAAATTATCAGGCTTCGTTCGATTTGAATAAATTCTCGAGAGAAAGTCGGCGTATGCTTTATTTTTCTATATACGCGTCCCGAGAAAATGCACCCCAGCAGACAAGAAGAAATTTCGTCACACACAGACCAAATAAAAAAAAGGGGCGTCCGTCAGTGCCGCCGGTTGGGCGCCAACTGAGCCCTGCAAGTCTGCACTCACGCAGCTGGAACCAGCTTCATAGAGGAGCCGCCTATTTGCAAACACTTGCCCGCGCGCAGAAAAAAGGCAGGGAGCTACAACATTATTTTTCTCCTTCTTCGTCGTTGATTATCATTTTTTGTTTCTATAATCCGTCTTGAAATACATTACTGGAGCGATATTTTCTGCCTGTTGAATATTCCAATGAATTAAGCCTGAGATTGCAGGTACTGAAAAGGCCGTCAAATCGGCACACCAGGTACCAGCAAAATTGGACTAAGGAAATGCCCTCCTGGTCCCTGCTTGTTTTGTACTTAGTTATCTGCATGCGAAAAACATTGAGCAAAATCTTATTCATTTAATATGTATGCTCAAATAATTCCTGGTGTGCATATCTAACCCTCATTCTGCAGCAAGGTCAGGACATATTTGCAAAATTGTGTGCCGATGGGCAGCACTGAAAATTTGAAAATCCCAATTTTTGATCAAAGCCAAAGTGGAAAAAGGTCTGATGTTTTCTTTTTTCTCTTCCAGCGGAAAATGTTGGCTAAATAATAAAAACAGAAATTATTGCGGGGGAATTGAGCAAAAATGAAATTTGTGAATGCTGAAAAGTGGAAAATAAAGCTTATTCATCAATCAAATATGAAGAAATCCTCCCTGGATGTTGTCATTTTCCTGCATTCCTAGCATAGGATTAATCCTTAGGATTAGAGGGTTCCTGGCTGTCCATCCTCAAAGTTGGGATTTTTGGGGTCAGCGCAGTTCAGTTTGACCAGAGGTCTCTGAAATTTGCCCAGTTTGGGAAGGCCTAAGTTGGAGAAAATCTGGGATGGGTGAATCCTTTTGTATGCCAAAACCTCTAATGCTAATACTGTACTATACAAGGAATTCCTGAAAAAAAGCCACCGGGTGGCTGGTATAACATTTTCAGGCCCAACCTCCTCAGCCTAGAATAATATTGCTGCAAATTAAATTAATTGCAGAATATCATTGTCAGGAATAACCTTGCCTTTACCTTTTGCCGAAGATGTTGGAACTTCAGGGGTTTCTGGCATTACAAGGTTTTTCCAGTCGTGAAGGGCCAGAAGATTTTTTTTTAATGGGTTTGTTCCAGGAGAGGCTTGATGACAATAATCCAGTGTCAGAATGACGACGTTATTCCACCAGCCCCAGCCACCCAGTGGGGAACTTTTTCTAAAGCACATTTTTCTGCAGGATTATAAAATAAATATTGGACTTTTTCCAAACTAAGGCCATAGGGCAAAATTTTAATTGTTTTAATCGTCAGTGCTCATGGACAAAACATTTTGCAAAAATATTTAATCTTTGCTGCACAAGTGTTTTATATTGGAGATTTTGTGAAACAACAGGATTTACTTTACACAGATTTTCAGAAATCAGAATTAAAACACAATCGAAAAAAAATTGCGACCAAACCTTAATTACACTTACGAACTGTTAAGATACGCTTGGATTCAAGTTGACAGACGAAAATTTACAATTGACGTCATTTGAAAATATTACGTCACTTTGAACAGATGAGTTCTCCACTTCTGCTTCTTTGATTGGTTTTGAATGCAAAAAACAGACACACTATAGCTCATGATGTTCACCCTCAAGGAAGTTGCGTGCTCAAGGATCTTGAATTTGCTATGAAATGATTGGGCATTAAGTTATGGCTTCGAGTCATGAAGGCCAACGTCACAGGAATCATTTGTGGGAACTATAAATCAAAGCAAATATTCTCAATTTTGATTTTAGAGCAAATGAAATGTCCCTTCCAGTATTCAAAACACAGCGGTTGGAACACTTTTGTGGTGTTTTTTATACGCATTGAAAATTTTAGAGTCTCGTAAGTGCAAAGAGTATCAATTTTCAAAAGCTTCTTCCAAATTTGAGCTGTATTACAAGGCTTTATTTTTCATCGTGGGATAGTATGATAATGTGGATCAGCATTGAATCCATACCAAGGTTGTATATCATAGTTCAAATTTTGGCGTCATTCTTCTCCTATATACCCCAAGAAGTACTTTAGCATTTTAAAATAAATACTAAAATATACAGTACAGTTGAACCTCAATAACTGAAACCCATCTATAAGTTGAAGACCCCGATATGTCAAAAATTTTCAATACCCTATTTGATTTCCTTTTTATGAGGGAACGTTTTATGAGCCTACAAAACTCGAAAATCTTTTCCTCAATCGTTATTAAACTCAAATTTTCCAGATATCTTTGAACCACTATTTTTGAGACCAAGAAAAAACCGAAAATTGATGAACATTTAATTTGATACTTTTTGAAGGAAATGAAAGACTAAATGGGGAAATGAACTCCTGCCTCCAAATTCAGCGAATTCTTTCGATTCCTTTATAAAGGAGTTTTCGGCCAAAAAAACACCAATTTATAATTCCAGTAATTTTTCATTAAAAGGGTATCAACTCAAAAACTCCTTGAGTCTTTTCTTCGGTTTTTTTTTGCTGGTTCCTTGAAGTTTGACTTGAAGATGTTCACCTGTGTTTTCCCCCGCGATTCGCCACGTTTTATTCCTAAAAATTCAAAATAATAACAAACTTACAAAAAGCCTCCATTGAAGAAAGCACTCAAAAACCATCCAAATTGTATACTTCTTCCGGGATACAATTGTATTCTTCGAATTCCATCTTTTTTTCAGAAATGATTTTCATAGAGATGATAAAATATACTGCTAGGTGGATAGAAAGAATGTAAATAATTGTGATAATTGCTTGAAATTGAATGAGGAAGCGAAATGAGCTGAAGGACGAAGGCACTTGAACTTTAAAAATCTCGAGGTTAAAACAAGTATCAATTCTGAAGAAACTCGACGGCAGTTTTTCTGCGATATCTATCAACAAGATAGATATCAGAGAAAAACTGCAACAAGATATGCATCTTGCGCATGAAATTCCATGGGCTGTGATTATTTTTTTTTGAATTATTCGCATTCAAAACGCAATTAACCGCAACATCTGGATGATTTCTCAACCCCAGCCTCCCGTGTTTTCTATTCTGTGAGGAACTTTGAAAGAGCCTTGATGAATGCAAATCATGGACCTGATGAATCGATTTATCATTTCTTTGCAATGTCAAGTACCTGATGAACGCTGATGATGAGCTCAAATGCGATGGCTGACTCTGTATGGGATTTAACAACGAGGATGAGCGCGGAGACATTTGAAAGTTCTGCACATTACATCAACTTGAAGGGGGAAAAAATGCGTGTTATTATGTTTTTTATTCATCTTCTATTTGGAGAAGCTTCACTCAGACATTGAGGAATAGAATGCAAAACTCTACGTCAGATTCAATTCAAGTTTTTGTGAACATTGTCCTTGTGTATTGTGGATTAGAAAGCATTTTCAAGAAATGTTTATTCAATTTTTTTTCATTGCCGTTTTTCCAGAAAAAAATGTATTAATTCAGCTATAAGGCATGGATTATATACGTAGATGTGTAGGAAAATTGACATCTTCGGCATTCATAACTCTGAAATTCAATCAGAGCGCTTTCAATGAATATTAAATAAGTGTTCGCAAGTTTTGCAATGTTGAATTTCTTTCATGTCTGTAACTACCGCGAGGGAACCCATTGGAATGTACAAAAACACTCGAAATCCATTTATATATTATTTTATTTGAGACTTTTCAACTTGACCCAAGATTTTTGGAACTTTTCGGGCTCCGAGTTTCCTTTGGAATTTTATTTTGCCCCTTGCAGAATCCTGCTGGGGTTTTGAAGGTCTTTATATAGTCCAATGTCGTAACCCTTGACTCGGAATTGAGTTTATCTCTGCTCATTTGCCTAACAAGAGATGACCTTCAAATCATATCCTCTGGCTGGCTCTTCTTTAAATGTACAGAAATGTTTTCATCAAATATCCTGGAAAGAGGAAATTATTCTTTTGTTCTCTACTAGTTAAAAAAAAACTTTTGCGGGTCTGTGCGTCGACTAATTTCAACAAAAGCATTTTTTAAACCAGTTGACGAAAAATTCGCGAATATGGCATCGAAATATTCAATGAAGTCTGCATGATATACGAGGGTCTTGACAAAAGTTCATGCAATAAATCAAAAGATGTCATACAATTGAGCTGAAAAAAATGTATTCTCTAGGGAAACCATATTCTTTGTCACAAAAAAATCAGACCTATTTGACAATTTTTTTTAATGTTTCGCAAAATTCACCCTAGCAGATTTTTGCTCTCCACTGAGAAGATGAGGCGCCCTTCCTGCAGCTTTTGCTGTTGTAGCCCAGCTTTCCTCTCAGAATTTTTTTAATCAACGTGGCATTCTTTTCGAGGGTTGCCTTCAGATCTTCCACAGTAATTCCACAATTTTCATCGGCAGCTGGAGGACCCTCCGAAAGAATGCCACCTTGATTTCAAAAATTCTGAGGGGAAAGCTGGGCTACAACAACAAAAAATCTGCAGGAAGGGCGCCTCATCTTCTGAGTGGAGAGAAAAACTCTGCTAGGGTGAATTTTGCAAAACATTAAAACAAATTGTCAAACAGGTCTGATTTGTTTTGGGCCAAATAATATGTTTTTCCTAAAGAATAAATTTTTTTCAGCTCAATTGTATGACATCTTTTGAATTATTGCATGAACTTTTGTCAAGACCCTCGTATGCATGATCATTTTTCAACGTTCACATTTTATAAAGGTACATTGTCGATTTTTTCTGGGAAATGTTTGGTTTCTTGATGACGCACTGCATAGCAGAAAATTTTAAATACAGTGCAGTCAGCATCAAGTGATTAAAGCAAATAAATACTATTGCATAGGTAGGATAATGAAAAAGGATTCTTATTTTTACAAATTAATAGATAGTTGCCAATTGAATGCTGTATACAGTATATTTTTTTGGGCCGAAAAGAGAAGAATATACGGTGGAAGTAGATGAAGCGTCTATTATAGTGTTGGGCTGTTTTTCATTCTGAAAAAGGTATCATCTGCTTATGATCCAACACCGCACTTCTCGAACGTAATCTTTTTTCGTCCCTGTCATAGCACAAACCACAAACTAGACACGTCTTTAAGCAATTTCCAATACATTATATCTCCTTACAAGCCAGAACCGGACGATACGTAAGACCTAATTTACATCGGACAACCATCTGATGTTCCTCGTTGCTCCGGGGCAAGAAAACAGGTTTCCATTCATTCGGCGGAAAGACATTAAATCGCTTTGGCCATAGCGGAAACGGGGTGACGAAATGCTCTTGATGTCCTCAGGCAAGTTCACTTGCGAAGTCGACGTCGGCTTCCACGACCATAGAACATCGACACACAGCGAAGACTGCTTTTGTATTCACGTCCTCACTCAGGTTTCTTCAGACTAAAATCTTCCTGCGAGGGATTAGTTTTTTTTTGTGGGAGGAGGAATAATGAATAGAAATTGAATCTTTGAAATGTAGGGTCAGTGCGTCAAAAGTAAGTGGAGGGATTCATAAGCTGTGATATTGATTGATTTATTTACATCAGTGTTTCCCAACCTTTTTGTGTCTGCAGACCAGCAAATTTCGATAAAATTGTTTGCGGATGAGCATACTTAAAATAAACTTCTGCAGAGCAGCAAATTACCAGAAAACATTTGCAGTCTCAAAAACATTATGCTTGAAAAAGACTATGGTTCATAATTGAACAGTTTCTGCTTCTTTCAAAAAATAAATCAAGTACCAATGAAGCAGCTAAAATTGTAAGTCATCAAAAATTGGAAAGTTGGGTTTGAAATAAGGTTTCTCAGAATCAGAAAATTTAAATAATTTATTTCAGCAGGTGAAAATTTGTCTGAAGTGTTATAATAAGAAGAAAAGGCAACCTTTTTCATCAGATAATTTGAACTGACATTTTCTCTCCAAAATTTCATATACGCATAATAGACACTTCATTTTTTCTTTTTTAAATTTATTTTGCTGGAAATATCCTGCAAACTGGCGAAGAAAAAAAATTCTGTGGACCAGCGCTGGTCCATAGACTACAGGTTGGGGAACACTCATTTACACGCTTTCTTTGCTGCTTGTTCTTAGCATTCACAAGGTTCACAAAATTTTGCACCTCCATCCTGCACATTCTGGCCTAGCAAAAAGAATTTACTTTATAGGTATTAAAGGAAAATACATTACAGTAGATAAAATTGCATGAATAATGAATTGCCTTGATGAGGGAAAGTTGTGTTAACCTTGTGAATGGTGAAAGGCAGAAAATAAAGCTTCCTCTTCAATTCAAAAATGAATTGCCATCTCTTTATTGACAATTACCAAGCACCAATTAAAGCAAAAGGTGTTCAACCTGCTGTTTCCAGATAATTTTTAACCCTTGGATGACAACAACCTTCTTTTCATTCTACAGCCAAGTTGGAATTGTTTGCCCACAGCAGGTACATTTCAGTTTGACCCAAGGTCACTGAAATACACCTGTGGGTTGAGAAGGTCATAATCAGGAAAAATCTGGGAGGGTTGAATCTTTTTGTTTTCAGAAGTCTCCAATGCTAACGCTGTGTTAGGAATAAACAATTTAGAAAATAAATCTTTGAGGATAAATCATATAAAGCTACAATTTTTCTTTGGCCTTTAAGATTGGGGCAATTAGCTTCTTATCAAGTTGTGAGAATCACAGAGGTCTCTTGAAAGCTCATTTCACAAACATTCACTCAATTCACGGGCATGATGAGAAAAAAACTGTTCCAGTGATGCAGTAATAAATATCTGTAAGCTGCAGTAATTACACCACTCATACAATCTTGCAAATTCAATCAACTTTTCAGTGAAATTCTGTGATTTTGTTGACAGAAGCCACAATATTTCTGATATCTACTGGATGGATTGAGCAATTGCTTCAAGAAACACCTTGATTTGAAGGTTATTATTCTATCTTCGTTCAAGTGAGATCAAATTTCAAGTCATATTTTCATCCATATGATCAGCGTAGACATTTGGAAAAATAAGAGAACAACTTGTGAGCAGAAATTGCGATTCGTCGCTTTCTCACATAGGCTGAAGAAAAACATATGAAATGTTATGTTATATATGATATGTTATTATATAATGTTATATGAAATGAAATGTTATATGTTAACTGTTATACAGTGGTAGCACCACTTATCTGCTGGCTCATTGAAAAAGTTTCAGTAATTCCTAAAGTACGTGTTACAGGATCTTCTGTAAAAGATAAAAAAATCCTCGGCACTTTCTTGATGGAATAGTAATAGAGAATCACTCGTCCAAAAAATTCAGCTTGCCTCTCGAAACTTAGCTAACCGGTGATAATGGAAAAAGGCGGAAAATTGTACGAGTATTTCACGGCTCTGAATACATTTGCATGAACTTTCCAAGGCATGTTGAAAAATGTATATTCATGAACAAGGCTCCTACGCACACGCATTTATATTTCGATTGTTATCGGCAGATTTCTGAATCTGCGAAGTTTGATGCATTTTTTTTACAACGGTGAAATATTTTAGAGAGTCATTGAATCATTGCTTGAATCAGTACACGAGAGCTGGAAATCCGTCACTTTTTCTTCCCAACCTTCGTGAAAAATCTATAAAAGCCGTACTCAAATATTTAATTTTAAAAATTGCATCATATCAATTTCTAATAAATTCAGAACACTCTAGTTCGGTCCAAGAACGTACGTAAAGCAACGTTCACGCTCTTCTATCTACAGTGAAGGCTAACACGCTGTATAAAAGACTTCAGTATAAAGAGTCCTTTTAACGTATTTTAGATTTTTTCTGAGCAATTTACTGAATAAAAAAAAAGCTCGAAGAAATACATGTAAAATTCGACTCCATCAATATCTCTCCTTGTTTGTTTGATCTCAGGAGCATGAAATTGTTTTACAACTCGTCGTTCCGGACATCCCATCTATAAAAGTCGTTTCCGTAGAATGATGAACGTTGTTTTCCCAGCGATGGCAAAAGAATCCATCAAAAGGAACTCACGAAAAAAAGAAGGAAATAGACAGCAGTTTACGACACATATGAGGAGGGTTTCTTTTATGATTTTATTTGAACCACACCACCGACGAGGATATTAGACACGCAGTTCCGCATGCTATGCATCACGAGGCAATCAACACGAGCCCACAAAAATTCCTTCCTTCACATCCGGTGGGTGCAGGATGGAGTGAGACGAGGTATTTCCTGGCAACAGGAAGAACAAGCAAGTGATGAAGCTAGACACGCCTGACAGAACAATGACTGTTGTGTGCTTGTCACCCATCGTGAAGAAAAAAATGTACAAGAATGAACGGCCCAATAACAATTGTCTTCTCGCACTGAAAAGCAGGACGGATTAGGCTCGACAGAGGGTTTCTATAGAATGCATTAACAGAATGAACCAGTTGTGTTTTCAATTTAAATATATTCATCACAGAAACGAAAAATGAACTGAGAAAGGCCTGATTTTTTTTCAGAAGCGAAGTACTGCATACGTGCACACAGATGTCCTAAAATGACGAGTTTGACATGGCGAAAGTTTCTATAAATAAAAATTTTATAATTTCTCCTTCTACAGTATATGAAGAAAAGCAAAAGAATTGATTTCAGAATTGAATATTTCAAGTACAGTACAAAAGCAGTGACTATAGAAACTAAATACAGACGAACTCTCTCTATACCATGAAATTCAAGGGACCAGATAAAAGTTCGTCGTAGAGATAATTTCGTTGTGGATGATAACCTCCTTAACATGGGAAAAAACTCCATCGGACCACAAAACATTCCATTGTAGAGAGAACATCATTGTAGACAAGATTTTTGTAGAAAAATTCTATCGGTGTTCGATTGCCCAACAAAAAAAGTTCCAGAAAACCGTGGTTTACGGTCGAACACAAATATTGAAAGAAAATTAAATGCAGGTTCTAACAGATTACGCTTTTACAATCAAGTAACGACGCAAATACACCAATTTGGTTTCTACTTTTTCCGTACCTGAATTTGAAAAATTCTAGAAAATCAAAATTTAACCGCTTAAGAACTAATCAGATCAATAAATACTGCTGCCAATCCAAATAGATGCATTCATCGCAAAAAACGGAGTCTTCCAATTTACTACGAATCCGAATATAATTTACAAATAGGATTGCAATAAAATTACAATTTATGCTTCTTTTTCTGTTGAGCTCAATAAACTGTTCGACCGCGGCTGACAAGCTATGATTGGCACGGTTTTCAAAATGCTGTTACAATGACAATAATACTTTTGGTTAGTAATACGGTAGTCTCCACTTTCTAGAGTAAAGAAAAATCAACAAAATGTGAACCGGAAAAAGCTTGACACATTAGAATGGAAGTGCTGGATCATTACAATTACAGTGCTCAAGTGCACTTGCCCTCATTTTAGAATGGTCATTATTTTGGACAGATGCCAATTTAAAAGGAACGGATTGTCCAGACGTATGATTGCAAAGAAATGGCGGAGGAATGTTTGATTTTTATCTGAAACAAAAACTACTGAAAAATAGGGCAAGTCGGAACTGAGAGATTTTCCCGAGTGCCGCTATAAAGTAGTTCTATGTTTATGTGAAGTTGCTGTAAACCAATCAGGTGTTAGTAATAATGTAATCGACTTGGAACATTTCGGATATCTAAGTTTATTAATACGCGGGGAATTTTTTTCCTTACATTTCGAGGCTTACAAATTATGTCTGGAAGGCGCTGGCAAAAAAATTTCGATCAGAAGCCAAAATTAAAAATCGAAACATGATCTATTTCAGTCTCTCAAGCCTATTGTGTGCTTCCAGTACGAATAAGAAAAGCGATGAAATGCTTGAAACAGCTTTTGGAATTTCCAATTGCAAAATAAATATGACCGAATAAAACGCTTCTTTCAAATAAGTTGCAAAAACCTCAGCCAGCAAAAATGCCGTCGAATCGGAATTCGGAAGCAAAAACTCGTATTAATTCCTGTCTGGTGCACTAATGTATTTTCCGAACAACCGTCCCTAAAAATAACTTTGTAATCACTTTATAGAGATAATTGAAGCCGTTTTTATAACCTGTCAATGACAAATGTACGTTTGAGGTGAGAATGTGGCTTTTGAACATTCTGCTTTTATTTTCGAAAAAAAAAAAAAACTGTATCCGACACAGTTTGCCGTTCCTAGTATTGAGATCTATGTTGCATCAAGGAAGTAAAAGTTTGATATACTTTACTTGACACGTAGATGTCACTGCTAGCAAAATAGCTTCGAACGGACCAACGCTCAAAATGTTCATGTCCTATATATCTTAGCTCCTTTCCTCGTCGTCATACGTCACCCGGAAAATTTGCCCTGTTCCGGAAACTTTGTCTCGAAAGATTCTGTGAACAGAAAAGGAAAAAATTGCGTGCAGTGAATATGGAATGCCTGCTGCATTTCATTTTCTATATGCAGTACAGAGGAAATCTGGAGTTCACTGTCATTCATCCCACAATTTTTAAACTACACAGACAGTATTTTCGAGTGATTTGCTCAGTTTTAACGCCTTAAAATGTGCTACTGGAGCAATGCGCTGAACTTGTATTTAACCTCTGAAACTAACTTTATCTTGTCAAATCGTTATCAAGTTTCTTTCTTTCATAGGGGTGCATGATGTGAGCAATATTTTCACAATTCTGACGCAACATGAAAATATTCTTGTGTGTTCGTGAGTGTGAGTCCTTGCTGGTGATCTTCGCTTTGATTATTTTGAACGTTATTGATGTTTATTCATTTACCGAAAATAATCCCACTGATGTCGCCAAATTTCCGTTTGATACGGGTTTGAAGATCATCACGCCCAAGATGCAAAATTATTCCTCTGAAACCCCATCATCGATCATGGAACAAAACTCTCAGCATGGACCCGAATTCACGAAAAGGCGGGAAAGAACCATAGGATTTCGTGCCCGAAAAAGTTTTTTGCTGTCCGACGTGTTGGAATATCCAACGTGCACAAAATTCTTCTGCTGTGCCATGAAAATTGGCGCTTCTTCGTGCTGTTTGCTGAACCAAGACCTCGAGTGTTGTCGTTGTTGGGAAGCGGAAGAGTCGGAAATCGGTTGGAAACGATTCCGAGCTGAACAAGCGGCTGCTTTGGCTAAAGCTTTCCAAGAAAGTTCAAAAGAAGATGACAATTCTAATCCCGAATACAACCACATCAATCAATTCGTCCAAGGCCTTCCTGAGAATGCTGTGTAAGTCTTAGTTAGAGACAGTGCTTTTGAATGAATGAATGAACAGAAAACTTTATTTGCCGCTTTTCAGCGGTTACAAGGGATAACCAGAACTCCTGCATCCAAACAGTGCTTTGATTGTAGGGTTATTTATTGACCATCAGTGATGGGAAAGAACTCAAATTCGCAAGCATATCTTGCATTGCTCCATATCTTTGGCGATTATCTTTGTTAGCGCAACATAAAACATAATATACAGGGTTGACCAAAAAAGTGAACTGATTTTTTGCTTGAAATGGCATGGTAACGAATTAAGCTGTGGTAATACAAAAAAACGCCGAATGAAAGCTTGTTAAATTCTCTTTCAAATCGTGTTTTCATTACCACAGCTCAATTTGCTACCAAGCTATTTCAATAAGTCAAAAATTGGTTCACGTTCTTTTTCGCCCACCCTGTATGTAAACTTTAGGCCGAGTGCGTGCAAAATTTAGTCAATAATTAGGATTAACTATAGTTGAAGTACGTGCGAGCATGAATGTTTGAAAAAATATATAATAGCCATAACTTTAAAAATGTCAACCCTGAAACTATTGAGCGTCTGTTTACTGTTTAATAATAAACGTATACAAAATATGCGCTCACAGAAAATCTCCAGAATGATACACGTATTGTACTTGTTGCCGGGATACATGAGCAAGTTGAAGAATCATACTGTACTATAGCTCATCTAGAATTCTAGACGGCCAGAAGCGAAATTTTCCCGAATGGAATCCAGACGTCAGTTCATCGAATATAGTACGAAATATTTGCAGATTACTGAGAAGTTTTCTTCAACGCTATACGGCGTCCAATTTAACACTTACAGCATATACTGTGCTATGGGAAATGTCTTACGTTTCCAATTCGATACGATTGTGTAATTTGTGCTTTCCAAACAGAGTATCATACAACGATGTGAAGCCTATATTGGTCCGCCAAAGGTTTCATGAAGCAGTGACACCTGTCTACGATTTGAAGGATTTTTCAGAAATTAATCCTCGTTCTGAACAGAAGATAACCCTCGCTCAGCTTCCACTGCAGCACCAAGCGAACTATGCGTACGACTTTTCTCGCTCAACTGAAGAAGATGAATCCACAGTATATGAAAATGATGGTAAATTTCAATTTATATATTTTTGAAACAAATTCCTCATTCAAGTCATTATATGTGCTTTTTATGAGGTATCATAAGAAAATACAGACCCAGTTTTGTTCGTCTGCATGTCCCAAAAACTCGTGCGTTAAGTTTGAAATATTTTTGAGCGAGTAAAAATATTACTGAAGGTGGGCATCTATTCCTATGAACACTTTTTAATGAGAACTAGCGTTTCAAAATGTTGTTGTATCAAATTAAAACATTATAATAACAATTGATTTTCCCTCAAAAGCAATGCGCAGAATTCTCTCCAACGCATTTGCTCACTATTGAAACAATTTCCTGATTAAAAAGGAATAATTTACGTATAAAAACATATCTTGCGAGCTCAGAATCTCATAGCTTTTTTTAAAGTCTCTAAAAAAATCTATTGCTTTTTTATTCCGAGAATCACGCACTTGAGTCAGCCATTAAACAATTTGTTTCTCCTTGAAAATAAACCATGAAATTTCCGAACAGACAAATGTAGGGATTGCAAAGAAGCGTTTTATGATATTTCCCTGACAAAAAAGAAATTTAATCCTTTCTTTAGCCACAATTGAACCATGAACTGCATGCACACTACGTCAGCGAGAAATTGAAGCCTCGTGCGAGAAAATAAATAAATTCGCTTCAAAATTGGTTTCCCCGCTATTAATATCTATCGAATAATTTATTGTAAAATTTCTGAAGATCCTATGAACGTTTATGATCTCCTCGGTTAGAATAAAAAAGTTATTTTTCTGCTTTTTAAATCCCCTCCTTCTTAAAATCAAACGCATGTCTCTCATATGGACGCTTTTCATCATGCTCCAATACAGCAAACTTATTCTTGATGAGTGATTTTTCTTGTTTTGCAATACTGTATACAGTATATCGTTTGCTATTGCTGTTTTATTGTTTTCAATATCTATCAAACAATGAGAAAATGAACCTGAATTTTCTAAACTTTTATGATTTCCTTCGTTAGAATGAAGAAGTTATTTTTCTGATGTTTAAATCTCTTCCTTCTTCTTGAAACCAAACGAATGTCTCTCATATGGACGCTTTCCATACTCCAGCACAGTAAGCTTGTTCTTGGTACATGATTTTTTTTTTACAATATGTATTCTTTGTTGTTGTTGCAATATCTCAGAAGATGTGGGAGGGGCCAGTTTCGGGTTGTTTCCTGGTCACCGTCAAGACCAGCTAGATCCGAAACGTCGCGTGACTGACGTGGAATTGCGGCGGGATTCAGAATTAGACCAGCGGAACGTCGCATCTGATCTGGAAATCTGGAAAGACATCGTTTCCCGAATGGGCGTTGTCACTTCCCGACCCGCTTCGCCAATCTGGAAACATCCCGGCGTGCAAACCAAGTCTCTTGTTGCTGCACGACGAGACCCTAGATTACCTCTCAGTTCATTCAGCCATGGTAATATGCCACAATTTGAATGTCGACGGCAAAAACAAGGTATTCATAGGTAAAACTTTTGGGCCCTTTTATCTGGGGGTACTTTCATCCAGTTGAAATTTCTGTTGCCATGATTTAGCTCAGGTCATGAATATTTTGGCTTGAGAAATAATTCATGCTACAAAAGTGGGTCAGTCATGACAAAAGGTCCATTTGTTGTAGGGATCGTTGAACAGAATAATGAAAGTTTCCGTCAAGCAATTCCTAAATTTCCGAAGTGAATTAAAAAAGGGGAAGAATTGAGGAGTAGTTCGATGCACTCAAAGAACGATTGTAATTCATGAATGAATCATTTTAAGATTCGATTTCATGATTATTGCACTGCAATTTCATCGCTTGAATTTCATTTGAGATTAAAAATAAGTTCAACATAACCCAAAGAAATGAAATTTCGTGAAGTTCTCGAGTGACATGAGGCGTGTAATCATGAAAAATTACTGTACTTGAGAAGAGCCAATCGTTATTGGCAAATAAATATAGTAATACTTTCTTTTTCAGGACATAAAATTGACTCGAAGCGTCAAGCGGTTGTGAAGCTGTACTTTGTATCGGTGCTAGTAGCTGAAAGAGGCTTGGAGTCTTCTGAAGCCAACTTACTACGACCGTTTTTATCCGTTAAGCTTAAAAGCGTGAACAAAAGGCATGACGAAGAAGTCACTTCTTCCTCGCCTTCCAACGAAGGAGAACCATTTGCCAATTTCCGACTCTCAAATGGCCCAGTAGTTGAGGTTCCTCGTCGTGAAGTCAGCAAAGCCTACTTGGTGCTTAAGTACTCGCCTTGACTATAGGTTGTTTTTGTCGTTGTTGTTGCCTTAAAGCGTAGCGGAAACTGCTTTCAACCTTAGAAATTCTTTCATCCGCAAGCACTTCGAATGAAGCATGTTCAGCGAACCGAAAACTACGATTTTCGTCCAGAGGTGAAAGCGTAAAAAGAATAAAAATACATTCAATTAGAACACTTCCCTTCAGCTTTCCTGTTTCATTTCGCGAAAATTATTTTTTTTTCATTTCAGTGTTTTTAGACTAACCCATCAATGAATAAGAAGATTGAAAAGCCAAATTTTTATGAGAGTCCAGCGTTTTGAATGGCTGATTTTTTGAAAGTGAGTGGGACGAGGTTTTTTAAATCTTCAGTTGCTTTAATAAATAAAAGATTGCCACCTATTTTCTGTATAAGTTCGAAAGAAAATGCTTGTAAATTTATACGCTATTAAAAATACAATATGCTGAGATACTGTACTTATCTAACTTATTATTCAACTTTTCCTAGTTATTTTGCAGAGGAGAATTATTCGAGTTATTTAAAGAGGAGAATTCGAGTTATTTTGCAAATATTTACCGAACTACGATTGTGAAAATCACGGTGACTAACCAGGAAAATGACTTAATTTTTGCACAGGAAGGAGGTGTTTTAGCAAGTCGGATCCAAAGAGAACCACATTTTTCATATCCGGTCAACTACAACAAATATTCCAAGAAAAATTTCCGACAACCCAACACTGAGAGAATGCCGTTCCAAAGCCAACCAATGTCGATGAAAAATCAGCAGAATCGCTTCTTAAATGGCGGAAGAACATTCAAAGGTTTGCTGATCGAATAGTTTTTAAACAATTCAGCGAATGGATTGAGTGAGTTCATCGTGTTATTTTCATTTATTTACGATTTTTGGTGAGTCTCTCGACGCCTAAAATCTTTCGTCCTACACATTTACTCAATACAGTAATTCAGAGTAAAAAATATTTTAAATATGTTTTGTCATCAACAATAAGAGCGGCCTATTTTCCAGCTTATTGCTCTAATTGGACGTATAACCAGATAAAACTGCATAACGGCTTTATGACAATGATGATTTTTTAGTGAACTTCTTGCTGGCGTTTGTTTGCCTTTTTTGGAATTTTCCAGATACGTTCGAAACGGAGTACGAGGAAGAGTACCCGTACTCATCCGAATCTGCTTTTATTTCTGGGGAAACTGAAGACAATGACCCCAGGTCAGTTATATCACGAAGTCAGCTTTCTTTTTGGCATGAATGAACCCAAAATTTACCTGAACTCCAATTCATCTACATATTGTGCATCGCAAGGTTTTAAATTGTGCCACGGATTTGCAGAACCCTTCACGAATGGTTCACTAAAAGCTTTTGTATCTAAGACTTGAACGAAAGAAATCAAGTCCGATATAAACAAACCACAGCTTTAAAACCCCGATTTTTGAAATTTAAGTTACAGACCGAGAACCAATCACTTTTCCGCAAAGATTCATTAACATAAATTCCGAATACTGTATCTGCATAGAAAAATCATTTCAGTCACTCAAAGAAGCTAGTTTTGGGTATGCACTCAATTTTGGCATCTTATCCGCAAGCAAGGTGAAAAAAAATTATATTCACATTCCATACCGGTTTTGCTGTTTTTCTTTGGTGCAATAATCGGCAGAATTGTAAATTGCATCGCGTAAAGAACGGACTTGTGAATTTTTCTCATCATTCGAGTACAGTATATTGATGAGGGAAAAGCATGATTTTTCTTGTGGTATTAAAACCTCATCAATATTCATGAGGAAATTTTTCTGGGGTCCAAGATTTCCGCATTGGCTAAGGTTTACATTCTTGAGAAATATTGTTCTATTTCAGCGAAGAAATTGTCCCAGGAGATATTCCAAAAATGCTACCGTTGCATTCTAGTGCATATTTCGTAATACTTTCTTCGAACTTTTTGGAGGATTGATTTCCAAAGAGTAAAGCGTGGATAATGGGAAAAAGGAGCAATGAAAATCTTGAGTGTTACGGTAAACAGCATAGAGCATGCCTTTTGGCTTTTTGTTAGTTTTGATTTCGATGCATATTTTTCTGAAAATTTAAGGCATTTCGTGAGCGATTTGTTTTATATGTTAGTCACAAAATCATGTAGATTCACTTCACTCTATCCAGTGAAATATTATTTTTCCTCGCGGGATGAAGAGTTTTCAAATCTTGAGGGAAAAGATGAAAGCATTTTTTTCGCGCTAGCTTTTTAGTCTGTTTTCAAAAATAACATTTTGATGCGAACCCGAGGCATTCAATTGTCGCATTCATCAACAGTTGACAGCGAAATCATCTGGTTTTATGCTCATTCCCATTTTTCTCCCTCATCTTCTTTTTGTTTCCTGAAGTTACGAAACAATGCGTCAGGAAGCAGTCGGGCGAGCGAAGAAATATTTTCCGAATGACCAACAAAATAATTTCCGACCTTTGGTTGCGTGAAATACTGTACCAGCTCAACAGCATCCGGATGTCTCGGAGAGAAAGCTGAAATATCCCGAATATTCATCATTATTTTTGCATAATCACCGGAAATATACCGCATTCAAAAACTCTTGCGTAATCCTGCGATTTTCAATATTTTCAAGTTCCTGATGCTGCTAAAAAAAAAATAGATGGTGTTTCACGCGCTATATTGAAAACATGTTAATTTTTTAGAGTTGGTCAGATGTTCGATCATGTATTTGTGCCAATTTGAAAGACAAATATTTGAAGGAACGAAGAAAATCTTGATACCTTTCAAGACTTGGCCCTTGCTGCTTATAGTGACTACAGAGGAAAGATACGATTTTCGGAATTTTTCTCAGCACTATGAAGAGCTTGTGAATGGCATGACAATTTGAGAGGAAATTATTTTCTTCAGGAAAACATAAATCCAATGGTGCCTTTATATTGCAAACAATTTGGGACCTTTCAAGGTACATTTTTATTGACTGTTCATAATCTGTTGAATAAGCAGAGAGTGAATCTTTCTTTTTTTTTCATAACCCTGCAAAGACACACGGTTCCGCGCGGATCAGCCGGCTGGATGCTCCTGTTCTGCGGGGGAGCTTAAAAGTTTTAACAACTGTACATTTCAAGCTGTTTTAACACATGGATGAAAAGGTCTGCGAAGTGGGCACAACTTGGTGGTGATTACCTAGTTTCTTAGAACTAGTGAGCATGAGAAAAAATATTTGAAAAATGTCTGGTGTTGAGGTTATCTCGAGTCCGCAATTACGCGCCGAAACGAGTCCGCGCGAAAACGTGTAATCCCTCGCATACCTTTTTTTTACAGACTCAAGGGACTATTTTTGGTTGCATACGTCAGAATTTCTTTTCTAACTTCCTTGTATTGAAATTGCAACAATATTTTCTCATTGGAATTCAAAAATTCAAGTTTTTTGGTGTTTTTGCTCGAGTGTGAGCCAAAAGCTGTTGGCGAGTGACACAACTCATCAGTTCGCAACCTCCTGGTGAGCGGAAACATTTATTTTTACGAATTTTTTAAAAATGATTTACAGTATTCACTTTTTCTTTCACTATATGTATAAGGCAGCCTTTCAACGGGGAAAATAAGTTTCAAACGTGAAATGACTGATAAGTGTTTACCAGGGACACGGAAACCGAGAAGCCTCGGGGGACTCCTCAGTTTCCAGGCATTTGTCATGTGTGTACTCAAAGAGCTCTCGTCAATAACTGCAAGTGGCCCAAGTAAATATAGGCGATTCATTAACATTTCGCCAATTCCGTCTTTGAGTCACTTTCTACGAGCCGTGACGCAATCTGCGAAAAAGTGACATCTAAAATACTGCTAGACTAAGGAGAAAACAATAGAAAAAAAATTGCACCGCCTGGAAGCTCTTCTTTGAGCTGCAAAATTATTTTGCAATACATTTCTTGTCTTTCTGCGTCTGGAATATGCAGGCAGAATAAAGAAGAGGAATTGCAGTTCTTCGGCAAGTTTGAAAACCAATTCACACTCTTCATTACCACAACCCAAAGCTTATTTCTGAGGAACGCTTATTTTGCATGAAACATGTATTCAATATTTCAAAATAAATATTTAGCTTTTTTTAAGACACAGTTTACGAAGCTATGGGCAATTTTGAACATCGCACCGAAAATGTTTTCTCTTTTGGAAAATGATTTAGTTAAAGACACTTGAATTTCAAAGTTTTTATGTGCAACGTCAAGACTCAAGAAACTTTTCTTGGATTCTTGATTCAATTGTTGGGAAAAAACTTCACAAATTTTGTCACGTGAAATTATGAAAACACGAATCTTGACCAGGTTTTCGTGGCTACACCAAAAGAGGTCTCCCTTCTAACCAGAAAAAAAGATATAAAAATCAATGGCATATTAATTAATAAATCTTTTTTATACTGTATTTTGATTAGACTCAGAGATCTCAATGCCTCATTTGAGCAGTTGAGTCATGAACTACTGCAAAAAGTGCTTCTCCATGACGGATAAATTTCTTGCAAAATTATCAGCAGATGTATGAATTGAACAGCTGTCAAAAAGGGCTCATGGCAGAAATTCTTTGGAAATCTTCAACAACCATGAAGGCAAGGTACATTATATATTTCCCCGCAGTTTCCATTCGAAATGCTGAATTAAATCTCAGCGATATTCTCATGATACACGTTATTCCGGATGATGGTTGTTGCAAGAAGAGATAATTATCTAACGATTCTAATCGTTATCTTCATGCTTTAGGCGAAGAGTCATTATTTGAAATCTTTAGTTTGCGACATTTTTCGTACCCTGCACCTCGTTCGATTTTGATTTCCGTAAAATGATGAGGAAATTGCGTTCTGTGTTTGTTGGTTGAAATGATTGATTTGGTCACGACACTGGAACTCTTTATTATGAGTTAAACTTTATTTTTCAACCATTCCTACCGTGAAAAGAGGCGCTGGACCCGGAAATGACCGCTTGTTTTTTTTCGGTGTGATATTTGTGAGTTGAAAATCATGTTTTCATTGGATTTGAGGTACACGTGTTCATTTTGAATTATTTATTATTTCAGCAAGATCTTTTAAACATTACTTCGCGAATGGTTTCATAAGTAGGTATGCGTTACAGATGCACACACATTTTTTAAAAATTCGAAAAACTTCCAGACTGCATAGTTTTTTTTCTGCATTTTGCAAAGATTGAACATTCAAAATACTCACCATCTTGTTGAGAAAGGTACAGTATTTGAAAGCCGAGTGTCTCTGCTTCTTTCCTCGTGCTCAGTTGTCCTTGACACTTGGGTGACTTGCGCTCAGTTGTACACCTGAGTTTGTACTGACTTCTTTTCCCTGTCCTTGTGAGCTTGGAAAAATGATGTGGAGCATTTCTTTAGTTTCCTGGGGAACATTTATTTCAAAATGGTACATGTTTGTCTAAAATATATGCCTAGAAAAGACCTATTAAAAACATGATTTAGCTTAAATTGAGCTGAGGAATATCTCATTGGGATATTCTTTAAATATTCTTCTCATATTTTTCCTTCGAAGAACAAATATTGAACGTTGAGTACTTACAAATTCGCCATATTTAGGGATGGGAAAATATTCATAACCCTGAAGTTACGGCGGAATTTTACGAGTTAAAAACACGAAACGTTCCTTCAGATTTAGAATATGGTATGTGGAATTATTCGTGCAATAAGTTCTCGCTTACATTCCACCAAAAAATGACAATTTATACTCCTTCGAATTTATTTCATGAAATTTTAGATTTCTATACATGCGTACATTGTTTTCTAGTCTATAAAAATGGATGATTTCGTTTCGGTTGGCAACACTGTCGCACTATACAAAATAGCGCTGATAAAATATGAAATGAAAATGCCAGCATCGTCAATTTCACAATTTTTTCTTTTCTTTTGACACACCCTTCAACTCCCATGACAGGGTGTTGAGTGGCACGTTACCTTCGGTGCTTTATTACAAAAAATATTTTAAACCACGTAATCGCTGCATTCACCAGCAATTTTCCTTTCTTCACCGTAACAAATCCTTGGCACACGCGTTACTGGCGGCGGAATCATATTCCAACAAATACGTATAAACCACGAAAAAGAAAACAGGACCACGAAATACTTGAGTGAAAATCGCGGGAAACTTTCACGTCGAGAAGGTTAGCATCAAGTCAGAAGTAAAACAAATACTTTTCTGATACCTTCACGAAAAAAAAAGAAAAAATAAAAGGCGCCGAACGTTTTTCACAGCAATTTCGTCTCTTGAAAGTAAATTTTTAACTTGAGATTATTTTAAAATTTTTATAAATATTCAACGGTCTTCTTGCAATATTTCTTCACGCAGGGGAACAATTAATATCATCCTTCAAATTCAATATTAAAATTAATGAGCTCAAAGATAGGCCGAAGTTCTAAAGATGAACATCGGCCTTGTATCATGGTATCCTACTTTCAACGGAACGCGAAAAATATCGACGAACAAAATTAATAACTTATTGATCAAGATATTATCAATATGCTTCTCGAATTTTATCTGTGCAATTCATCTCGTTTATCTCAGAAATTCGCAAGAGAAAAGTATATAATCAACTCAACGGAGCCGACAAATCTCAAGCGTGGGAATGATCACACACGAATGCGCAGGTTTTCACCGCCAAAAATAAAGCCAAAAAATACTTTGAAAAACCTAATTCGTAAACTGAGCTGAAAAAATAATAAACTGAAAATCGAGGCCAACAGCGGGAACCAGTTATTTTCTCCTATTGTGAAATTCACTTTTTTTCCGACTGCTCGACGGGCATTTTTCGACCTCCTGTGGCTTCTTGTATCGCCAAGTTCGAACAATAAATTCACAAGTTTTAATTTTTTTGAAATATTGAAGGCCTTTCGATGATACACATAAATTTAGCTTTGAATTGATCAGTGAAATAACCCAGCATATTTTCATCCCAGAGGAGAAATAATTCCCGAAAATCGAATTCAACCTCATTCGAGTTCCACTTTTACTATTGAATATTAATTTAGACATTTACGAAGTTTGTGTGAAGTTCGTGAATAATTGGAATATTGTGCGTGCGAATTTCTAGCCTGCTAAAGTAATCAATCAAGTCAAGTCTCGTCTATTCAACGTATTCTTAAACGTGTGACAATCCAATTTTTAATGGCCTCCGGAAATAGTGGAAAATGAATATAGGAACCTTGTTGAATTGTATTTCCACTGACATTTCAAAGTTAAAAACTGAAGGAAAAACATGGAATCAAAATTATCAAATATGTCAGCAACAAGCTTTGGTTACCTTTGCTTTGGTTGGCCTTTTGAAATGCATTTCAGCAACTTCAACAAAGAATCACAGGCCCCAAAGGGCCATGCGAGAAGGAAGCAAAACCACAACGGAAACAGTCCTCTCACGATTTGTCCAGCAAAGTTTATAATGATAAAAAAATAATAGCTACAGTTTTTAAATTATAGAAACCCGCAGCAAAAGGGGTATTTCGCCAAACTGGTGATAACGTGTCGCGGTCAGCAAGGAGTCTGGTTTCGGAATTTATAAGGTCAGGTGGGCCCTCGGCGTGGGACCCAATCCCGCACCCTCATTCTTCACCTTGGGGGGATTTAGAGATATTTATTGCTGACATCAGTGCCTAAAAAAAAAGGCTTGGCTTCTACATCAGCAATAAATACCGTGATCTTAAAGATAGGAAAAACACTGATTCCATGTGCATGAACTGTGTGAATTGTAGAATTCACTCAAATATTGTATGAACGACATTAATTACATTCATGAAGATATTTGTAACCAACAAATCGCAGAAATTTTGTATGAAAATATCGTACTTTAACTTCACTAACACGCAATTTTATCAACTTCTTCAAAATTGGAGTGTTTTGATTTATATTTATCCTTTGGTTACACACAATATTTCTAGACAGGTTTTCTACCAAATAAGGATTATGACTCGTGTCATTTGAACTCAAGGTCCAGAAATAAATAAATTAATTAGCTTTCGATTTTGAATGGCATTTATTCTCGCTATTTTGAAAATTAATCCTGAAATACGGAATCAAAGAAAATAATTAACCTGATATTTTCGCGAAAAAAGCTTGAATTTTTACAAAGAAAATACGTTATTTATTTACGTATGATCTTCGGTTGAACTACGGTGATTTTTTTTTAAATCGTGCTTTAATTTTCGGTCAATGAGAAAAACATCATAGAAACATTTTTCAACTTCGTCCAGCTGAAATCAATTATATTTTCCATCTATCCTTTTAATCCCCATCGCTGTTCCTTCGAGACTGTAATCAGAGTTACACAGTAATTTGTCCACGATAAAAAAAATTGGTTCACTTGAGGGTAGGTGTCACTGCCTCAATGCTATCAGTCAGAAATTCGGAATTGTAATTTAACTTCAAGCTGAGTCATTCAAATTACCCCGTGCATGGCTGCAATATACCACAACATGGTTTACATTTTTTGCGGAATCTTTATAAATTGATGGGACCTGTTTCCATCTTTTTCCTAATTTTTCAAATCTTTTTGAAAATTTGAGAATGATTAATAATCAATTAATAGTAAATACGTGTTAACCCCGATGCCTCGCGAATTTTTGCGCTTTTACATTTTTTTTCTAAGCAGTCTAAGGTGTGAAAAAATTGAATTTTGACCATCCTCTTGCTTAGAATCTTTCCAGTTTCCTCTTACTGATTTTCTCAGCTAACAATTGGTGAAATGTGCAAATTCGTGCTAAAAATTCACCAATAAGCTGATGCCCAACAACGTGGCTGACAAATAGATCTTCATTATTTTTCTGTTCGCTTCCCGGTAGTTGATAATTCACTACATTTGTAATAATACAAAAATGTGGAAATTTATTGGAAGGGAAAAATTAGTAGGACTTTCTAGCTCATTCCAAGGACATTATTCACCCAATCAAAGGTCGGCGTTCGGCGGTTGTTTGCCCAACTCAGCGCGTTTTCATCGCCTGGATTTCATGTTCTCAGGCCATCAATCCACAGTTTTTCCCCGGTTTGGAAAAAAAATATACAACAAAAAAGGGCGACTTGAGGTTTCATCACACACGATTCCGCCGTTTTGCTGGAAGCGAGTGAATTTTCTTTCGCCCCGTCTTTCCACTTCTCTGCACCCGCAATTTCCATGGCTTGACGCAATAAACAGCGCTTTTAAACTGGAAACAAAAATTTTTAAACACACACACAAATTTAAAACATTCCGCTAAATGAACCCAAATAAAGCTTTGGACCAGAACATGAAGATTGATTCATGGATTAATTTATTTACTAATAAAATTACAGCAGCTGGTTGGTTATGAGTCTCACGCGACTAATATATGACCTCATCAAGAGTAAGAATGTAGGCATTGAGAAAACTTGCCTTTTTTTTGCAGCAGTATCACCTGCAGATTTTGAAGAGTAATTGGGGGACTCAGGGATACCGATAATTGTACTCATAGGGATCGCTGGAGTGCGAATTTAGTGCCGAAATCATGATACGGACGTAGATTGGCAAGCCTCTTCTTGGCGTCGTCAACCCGAACAGTCGCTGGTACTCGAATTGCTCGATTCCTTCAAACCATTTCGGTGTCTCTGGGGATAATATATGAATCAACAAATAAATAATCGGATGAATTGGTCATTATTTCATGCTATTGCAAAAAAAAAATTCTCGACTGAAAGGCAAGACTTATTCGCAATTTTATTTCATGTGATTTAAGTCAAGTTCCACTCACTGCTGTATGCAGTTCAAGAAGTGAAACGTGCTCTGAAACACTATTCATATCATAACGTTCTAGATTTTGAAATATTGATTTTTCAATTTTTCTAGCTTAAATCTGTTTTTGTTTAAACCTGAAAGAGTTGAATACATTTTAAATCGGTCCGTTCTCAGTAAGTTGAAAACCTTCTTTTGAAATCTATGTTCTATGGCATGCAATCGGTATTTTATTCAGGAAAATCACAGAAATTTCCTTCTTTTGATTTTCATTACACAAGTTTTATTTGCGCTGATGGGGAATCCTCATTTCATGCATTTTTTCTTTTTTCGCGCCTTGAGGATTTTGAAAATGTTAACATTTTCATACAGAGAAATAAATTCCTAACAAGCTTGTATGTCACAGCTTGGGATTTTTTCTTAGACCGAGAAAGACACATGATAATACCTACGCATTAAGTCATCAAATCAGTCGACCACTGAAAAAAAAGAGTCTGTGGAAGATGAACAAGGTTTTTTTTTTTTCTTTTTAAGGACCTTGATTCAGTTCTTCCTGACGGTTTTCCCAGCAATTCAGCCTCCCTATTTCCCAGCTGTTGTAGGTGATTCTGGGTGAAGTTTTTCCCAGGTTTTCAGACAGGAAATTGTATCTCCCTATTTTGAAACTACTGTATAGAGTTATGTTTGATGAATCTCTGAAAATTTCAGCTATCAAGCAGGATTAATGCGGAAGTCATATTTCTTTTGACAAATCTCACTCTTTTCTACGTCATTAAAAGTTTTTCCACATCACCGCCTTTAAACAAGTTATTTTTTTTAGCAATTAAGACTTTTAAATTACGAGTGAGATATTTCATGTTTTAACTATCAAGGAATGATTTTCTAGTGTGGGCAGATCATATTGAACCGCTAAATTACATTTTGACTAAATGCTGAGTCATCTCGAGCTCTATCTGCTTCTGAAGAATGTGGATTTATTTCTACCGTGTGAAAATTTGCATGAACCTTAATGAAATAATATAAAAAAGGAGTGGACTGGTTGTTCAATGACATAAAAACTCTTCATGTTTCAATTAATTTGTAGGAAACATTCCGTATACCTAATGTATTCGTATATGTGTGTCCGTATATGCATGTATTTTTCAACGCACTTCTGTTTTAATCACATATTATGCTGTTTAGTTTTGCTGCAGGTTAAAATTTCATCAAGATTGAAAGTCTGAGAAAGTCGATGACAATTTCCGATCCAGCAAGAGGGGATTTAAATTTGAAATGATTGTCTACTTCTTCGCCATTTTCTACACATTCCTGACAATGAATTACTGTTTGGACAACAATTTAAGAAGCAGTTATACGGTATTCTATAGCAGTACTCCTGAGCTTAAATCCATGAACCCGAGGCGAAGCCAGAATATAAAAATTCAAGGTGAGGCTCCCTCTACATTGCTTCTATTTCCAGAAAATTCCAAGTAACCTCTTTCGTAGGAGTTTCGGAATCCGTTATGGAATGTGGGTGTTTCTTGTCAGCAGCAATTATCCCTGAATGCGGTCAGATTTCTTGTTTCCAGAGCCTCTGGATATTTTTTGCCCCCATTGAAAGGGAAGTTGCAAAATGAATCGCAACGCCCATGCGATCATCAGGCGAAAAGCTGTAATTGTCCTGCCAAGCCCAACTGTATTATTTTTTCGTACGACGTTGAAGTCAACAAATTTCCCACGGCGGGAAGTTTAAATAAAGGAAAAATGCATGAAGGAAAAAAAAATGATGAGAAAATAAAAGCGCTTTCGTGGCCTCATTTTTCCTGTGGCCCGAGAAATTATTTTTATTTTCGGCAATCTAATCATTGATCATTCAAATCGCAGAGAAGATAATACGGTCTTAGCATAGTTGTTGCATTTTCCTGGTCGATTTTCGTTTTTTTTTTAGATCGAATTTTCATGAAAGGCTTGCCAGACTTGTTTGTGAAAAAAATAACGCGTGTGAAATTCCAGCAGGCGATCATGTGATCATGTCTGTTCTCTGAAAAAAATACGTTTCTGAAAATCAGCATTTTTATAGCTGAAAAGAAACTATTGAACTTGGCTCAATGCTAAACTTGAACTTACGATTTCTTCAAAGTTGAACTAGCTTCACTATCTACAGAATACGACGAATCTTGCGATAACACAAAATTATGATCATATAATAAATCTGAAAAATATTGTCATATCAAGCATCACTCGCATTGTTTGGGATTTTGCGCTCGTTTCCAGTTAGAGAATAATACAGAGAAGTTCCACACCAGCATGAACTAAATGCAATGAAAATACTACTTCATGCTCAGTTCTTTCTTCTTATCGCAAAATTGAATGAATATTTTTTCGAATTTTCGGTGCCGTACAAGCGAAGTAAATCGCCCGGTACGAGGGAATTTTACAGGGAAAAGGAGGCATTTTCGCTGCGGGGGTTTTTGTTTCGTTGTGTTGTGTAAGCGAATAATCACATGTCCATCAACCGCGTCGTGACACATTTAATTGAATATTCAACACGGATAAAAAGCTCCTTACATGATATGAATCTGAAAGGTCGGAATCGCGAAAAAACGGGTTTAGAGCAATTTGGGTGATTTTGTTCAACGCACTAAAAATCCACCGCATACAATCCTGTTTTGCAAATGAGACTCTATCAGCGAGTTACGATGGCAATTTTTAAAAGCAAGAAGAATTTTATTTACTATGAATTATCCAACACATTCCGAAAAAGTATAAACAAGATTCATGATGGGAACATTTTTGCAAATATTGCAAGGAATATCGCGAGGTGAAAACGAGAGGAAAAACAATTTTCCAACTTTTATTTTTTTGGGATTGTTCCTCGTCGATTTCTTTTCGGGGAAAATGATAAAAATAAGAATTTTTAGAGCTTTCAGTGCTGAGTAGAAGAGCTATTCTTCGCAATTTTTTCTTCAGAAGTGATACGATAATTTAAATAACGTATACAATTCTGCATGACCTCATAAGCGTCGAGTGAAGAATGTCCGAAAATTTTCCTTGAAAAAATCATCGGAGAGTGGATTGTAATACAGTATATGAATCATGTAAGTCAACTTATTCACGACAAATCAAGGATTCAGTTATTAAAATTGTTTTGATCAAAGCCGCTGATGGAATGAAACGAATCCCAACTAAAGCAACAACAAAAATCCGATTTGCATGTCTTTGAAAATAATAAGCTCAGAAATATCCTGTCCTAAAGCAGGCATTTTCTCCCGTCAAGATTCTAACCGGAATGACGAGCATGTTAACTGCCTCAGGGAGGATTTCCGGTCATCAGCATAAAGGCACTCCCTGAATTGGGTGTGTATCCGGTTGAAGCAATAATAGGATTGCTTCAGAAATTCCTACGTTGAATGCTTAAATAATCATTTAATAGGAACAGACCAAATCTTCAGATGCGTCTTTCACAAAATGAATCACGCATCTAATGAAACTTTTGAGGCACCAAAGCTCATATGGAATGTGTGTTTCGAAGTCCACATGTAGATGTACTTGCTGTACTATATAAAATTAAAAAGCCCTCACCTCGGTATTCGTCATACGGATGGCCACCGTAGACGAACATGAAAGGCGAATGCCGATTGAACCTGAACCTTCGAACCCCTCTTGGCAAAATGGCGGCATGGGCTTCATTCACTCCTGGATAATGAGTCAATCCGTTCTGATGAACAACCAGCATCACGAACACCAAAACTGCGACCAATTTTGTTGAACTCTCCCAGGAAAAATGCTGCAGAAAAAAAAGATGCAAATATATAAGTGAAGTGCAGAAAATCACAATGGCAATCATGGACCGCAAACGTAAATACGAAGTAATTCGAGAACCTATAACCCCATTGAATTGAACACGTGAGATATTTTTGTAAATAGATAGCTCTGAAAACTTTTATTTGATGACTTTTTAACTTGAATGGCGATTTAAAAATGCATACAGAACAAAATATAAATAAATCTCCAAATAGGCCAACCCTTGCATTTCATTTCCAGGGAACAAGGCTATGGGGCCTGATTTTTGTGAGAATTTGTTATTATATTAAGTTCGTATACTAAAAATGGGAAAATATCAAAACATTTGCATGCTTTAAAGATCTATAGTCATGAGATCCATAACATTCTCAAAAAAAATTTGTGCAGTATTATTTGACACAAAAATGAGAAGATGAATTTTATAATTTTGGTGTCTCATATTTCAGGTTAATTGTTGTTCCAGTTTCGAATCTATTCAAATGTCACGCAAATAGTATCAGTTAGGCAAAAATGCGACGCTGTTCAAGGAAAACATTTTGTAATCTGGATGAAAATCTTTTACGACAAAATGTGTCGTAAAAGAATAGAATGGATTTTGAATTTACTCTCCGACGTGACAGCTTACGTCATTCAGGAAATATTGTAGCTAAAAGTTTGATCCATTGTTTCCTGGTTCAACCCGTATCGTTCCTTTATTTCATCTATTCAATTTCTTTACTCGTATGTCATTCGTTGGTCAATTTCAAGCTAGTTTTTCCACTTTCATTTCGTTCTGCTTGTCATCGAATTTCAGCATGGTGAGTGATATAATAAAACTTTTTGCGCTTGAAGAAATCACACGCCGCCTTCCAAAGTGATTGACTGTGGTTTCACAGCCAGTTAGCAGCCTAAGTGATTGCAACAAGGCTGATTTCTTAAATTTTTAGCAAACCCCAGTCCGAATTATTCATAAATCGATGTACGTAATACGCTTTTTATCATGAAGAACATTTCCAAATATTAATTTCGTCTTCCATTGAAGTTTCTTCCTTCTCAGCCAAAGCAAGGATATGGAGTATAAGTACATAATATAATTTCAGGTACTGTACAGTATTTTCTTGTTCTGACATCATGGACAAAAATATTCAACCAAATTAGAGAATTATTGGTTTCAAAGGTTTGCATAATTTTCCGTGTGCTTTCAAAGAATGGAAAAATACTTTGAGAAGATGTTTTACAAATATATCTTTATTGTCCCACACAGACAGATTATTATATTGCAGAGCAGAGTGACACCAACAAGAATTTGCAACCAAGCCTGATGATATATGCTTAGCTTCAGCATAATAAAGCACCTGTATTTATAGACCCAAGTGAGCAAGGTCACATGAATGCACATAGCAACCAATTTTGATTGGTGTCAACATACTTTGTTGCCCATCAAGCAAAGAAAACAGGAATGATTTAAAAATGTGTTCTTGATGGCAACAGAATGTTAGGTGGAGTTGCACCTAGCATAAGCCACACGGCATAACAGAACAATAAATAATGAGGAAATTAAAAAAAAAGCAATTCACATTGTAGCCATAATAATATGACTACATAACCAAAATATTTTCTCAATCAATGCGGATAATCACAATTTTTGCTCTTTGCACTCAAATGCTTGTGTATTCCTTCTAAAATTTCCGCCAGGTGTCACTAGCCACGATAATTAAAGAAATTCATCGAATTTTCTGTTTAATGCTCAATAGCTCACCAGTTTGAGTGAGCATGCAATGGCTGCTTTTCAAAATTTGTCTGGATTGTTATATACCAATTTCAGCAAATGAAAGTACCGGTATTATAATATTGTATTGCATATGCGAAGTCCCAAACAGATTTTGTATTCGTGTTGAAGCCATTAGAAGGAATAATACTGTGATTCTTGATTTCTTCAATTATACAGCGTGCACTTCTCATTCAATTTTTTTTTTAAATAATGTGACTCTTAAAAGCTTTCCTTCCATCATTACTCGAATTTCCGTGAACATTTTGTAACTGTATTTCAAATTTTCATAAATGCGCGTGCACGATGATATCGCATGAAAATTTTGCATATCTCCCTTTATTTAAAGATCCGAAGAAGTACCGCCAGTCGTTTGAAGTACCACCTTTTGAAAAGCCTTAAAAATTTCCCCATAAATATTTTCCAGAGAGATTCGTGTAGAGCTATAAACAAAAAGCATGAAAGAAATTATAAATAAAATAAAATCTGCGCCCTGCAAAATTTCGCAATAAAACCCATTATACCAGAAGATGAGCAATTAGCTTCACAGTGCGAAGCGAATTTATAATCACGGCATTAACCGAAGAGATGAAGATTGTAAAACCGACTTAAAAAAAAAAACATGTTTCCTAACAACTACAAAAACAAGTAGGTTCGAGAAAATCTTCCTTTGTTGTCTTGAACAAAGCCGCAAGAGCATCAGATTGTAAAGTTTATGCAATGCTGACGTTCAAAGGTTTTTCCACAGGTGTTACTCAATATTTTTTCTCGCACGAACAGTCAGAACAGTATTTCCTGCATGTGAATTTAAAATTTTTATAAAACGTACAATAAGAACTGATTTTTTTATTATGAGCGCATTATAAAATAATAAAACAATGTTTCTCTTGACCTGAATCCCTTTTCTGGTTTCCCTTGAATAAAAATACTTGGAAGTTGACCTAGTTTTCTAGTCATTCATTCAAGCTACATGCAGCAAAAAAAAAAGCAGACAGCTGGAAAGGCCAAGTAAGTGTCATCTTTCTTTGAAATGCAAAAACTTGAATTAATTTCTGACGTCCGAAAGAAAAACGGTCGCCCACCAAAGTTGAACTCGAGTGTTGGTCCAAGGATCCCGAAAGGTCACATACGTTCCATCTCAGGTCCACCTGAACCGGAAGAATACGTCTTTCAGAGAAGAAATGAGAGGTCAACGAGCGAATCTTGAGTAGGTTTGTCCGTACTTGGCCTCAAATACTTGACCTCAAGCACTCGAGGTTATTCGGTTTATGCGTCCTGGTGTTTGTGCATGTGATTTTGAAGTTAATTCAGGCTTAGCTTTGGAAAGATACAAGACAACCTTGTATTGCCTTTCTCTAACTGAATAAATGCAGCTTAAAAAAGAGAAATACGCTACTGTAATGTAAAATTATTCAATGCAACACGTTTTGGATCCAAAAGTTTCACGCTTTTCACAGAAATATTCTTTGAATCAGGTCATCAGGAACGACAACAAAAAACCGCTCATTACAATGCCATATAGTATACCATATTAATGCTTAAAAAAGGCGAAAGAAAATAATATTATTATTGGAATTTTTTGAAGGTACTTGTACATGAGAGGGGATTTACTTTCTGACCGTAACTTTTCCAACTGCTTTTTCTCCACTCAGATTCACCTCGGCGCAATCTGTGTCTCATAAAATAACTATAAAAATACCTGCTGCATTTCAAGCAAAAACTATTCAGCGCAACATTTGGCATAATGACAATTTATAGAAATGCTCCATTTTCGTATTTATTTGTAGAAACCTCCTTAACATGGGTAGAAAACTCTATACAGTAATTTGGGGCCCAAAATGTTTTTATGCAGATAAGAGTGTTGCAGACAAGATCATTGTACAGTATATAGAGAGAGTCCACCAGTATACAACAGTTTATATCCAACGCCTGCGCCGAAAAAAAAAAAAACTAATTAAGGAAAGTGAAAAAAATGAAATAAAAGGGAAAAAAAGGAACCAGATTTATGGCATCCCATGAAGCGTGGCACACTCACATGAGCTCGCATGGCAGTGGAGCAATCCCGCGTTGCTCTGATGAGGCGTCCTTCAAATCTCGCAGAAGGATCTGAAGCAATTCCGTGACAATTGCATATGCCCTTCTGGACTGGCTGCTGCCCAGCACAGCTGGCACCAACACCAGCAGAAGCCGCACTTCAGCAGCAGATGAGATAGATACACAGGACCACAGCAATTCCGGCGAGGTCACTTTTTCCCCCACACACACACACACGCCGCGCGAAAAGAAATTAGCAGGACGAATTGGGACGACGAGTGATGAACGCATGCGCGGCCGCAAGCGCCATAAGTGAGTTCTGCCAAACAAAACAAAAAAGAACGTAACACGCCACCTTTTTTTTTTTGTGTGTGCGCCTGAAATATTTGTGAACGGTTTCGCAAAAGTTACATGAGCTGGAAACAACTCGTTGCCTGTTTTGCGGCGGTGTGGGTGTGAATTTGTCTTAGGGGTTAAAGTAGGTAAGACGAGCCGCTTTTTCATTTTCACTAAGTGAAAGACAAAAGAAAATGGAATACGATCGATTGATGCAGCTCCAATTTGAATCGCATTCGTCACTAATTTCCGCGTTTTTTTTTTCTTAATCGGAAATATTCTTCTTCGAAATCAAACCAATGAATAACGAATTTCTTTTTTATTGCATCAAAGAAGAAACCCAATTTGGCAGAGAATGACGCTGATGAACAAGCGCGTCATTCCATGATGACGAAAGTCGAGGCCGAAAATTCAACACTGTTTGCTGATCACTTGGAATTTAGAGCTTCTTCGTCGCATGAAAAAATATGAAAGGAAATTTCCAACTAGATCTTCGACAGACGCATCATCAGCAAACATGAATGAAAAAATAACAAGGAAAATGCTTTCTTCTGTTATAAGCACGAAAGCACGATGGCGTGTCCCGAAAGCACGCGAGAAAAATCCCCAGAATTTCTCGCTGAATTAAAAGTCTTTGACCTGAGTCCAGTCTTGAGAATCTGGGCCAAAAAAAAAAGAAAAAAACTATTCGCACGCATGAAAACAGTCCGCGGATTATCGAGATCATCCTGATTCCTGACATTCGGATTATCCAGTATCTTTACCTCCAGAGGTGGGCTCCCTCTAAAACGAAATTCAAGGGACCAGAAAAATCTTTGTAGATTATTTCGTTGGAGTGAACTCCAATATTATGTGGAGAGAACCTTATATGGGAGCAAAATAGAAGTCTTCATACAGAGAAAATTCTCTTACAATAGAATAATAGATCTTTGTAGATGGAGTCCAAGCACCTAAATACAGTAAAAAAAAACACGTCCCATTTTAGTACTGAACTTTTTTCTTTCTCGGTCAAAGAACAAAATTTTTAAAAATAAAATTTGGAAATATCTATAGATGAACAGCGAAAATTGATACACTCTTTGAAGCTGATCCAACCTCTAGAAGTCGCTTTAAACCTCAGAAATTTTGAAAAGAGAGAAAATTTGCACAAAAATTAGGAATCTCACACGAAAATCCCAAAGAAAATGGTTCTATCGAGCCAACAGTGTCCGACAAACATTGAGAAAATCTGATAATATCACAATTTTCTGCAGCGAAACAAGATACTCAACGTTGAACAAGTCTCTGAAAGTCATGCTCAAAACGCAGCGAATTTTGAGGCCAGGAAAACCCACGTAAAAAATGAAGAATCTCACGTAAAGAAAAATTAACTGTTGAGTTGGGAACCCAATCACGAGTAAATATATTACTATACCTTAGCACATATTTCAGCGAAGTTGGAAACAACTCAACCGTGTGAGAGGGGAAAATGTGACAAAACCCGTGTCAGAAGAGCGCAATTTATCATCTTCCCTTAAACTCCACGCGTTATTGCGCAAAAACCACTTCGGGAAGAAAAATACACCAGGGCCAACCGTGAATTTCCGCAAGCCCGAAAAACAAAATGACAACGTCCACGAAAAAAAAAAAAGAAAACTTGGTTAGCCGCAAAAATATGAAAAATAAAATGTGCGAATATGAGAGAGGAAAATATTTTTGAGAGTAATTTTCTAACGATTCGAGTAGCCGAGGACAGCGTCAAGCTTTCTGCTTCACGCCTCGCAGCCCGAAAACAACTCATCATCTTTGGCGGTGCTGAATATTCAACAGCTGCTGAAAGAATGACACAATCCCGCATTCGAATTTTTTCCTTTCAATAATCCTGCACCGAGATTATGCAAAATCTGTCATTTTCCATAGGCTACATTCACCTGGTCGCCCGAATAAGGTAGAAAAATTAGAATACACTCTCAGCTTGCAGCAGTGGAAACATGTCCATTCGTATACAGTACAGTGTAAATCAAGACAGGAGGATTTTCTATTTTTAAAAAATACATCCAGGCAATCCAGAAAAGATATCAATTCTCTCTCTGATCTCAATTTTCAATCAAAACTGATATTTTTTTAGCGAAGCAACCTCATTAAAAATCGTTTCCGTAAATTTAAGGATTTGGCCCCCTCTTCATCGTCTGGAACTTCGTTTTATAATTTGCAGAAGATTTGCTTTATGGTCGATCTTGAAAAGGCTTCCAAATTTTATACACACAGTACAGTAATTAGTTCTCCAGTAAACAATTTATGGATGCTGATTGGCTTATTTCAGCATTTTATTCGAATTTTCTGGGATATTTGTCGCATATTTTAACGTTTCATAATAAAAATATGATGTTTCTAAAATCTGAGAGGCAATGCATTTGCGGGTCTCAAGAAAAAAAAATGCAATGCTAAAATTTGTCCGCTCCTAATTTATGTCTTGTAAAGATTTTCTCCTCAGTTTGCTATATCTTTCGAGGAAACCGAATTTAAGGCTGGAATTTCCCAAAATGATCCATCAGAGTCATCCGTTCAAAAATTTACTGCTTTTCAGTACCAAAAGCTGTCTTTTGAAACCATTAAAATAGCTCAAGTATCTAGAATTCTAGATAATCGAAATGATACGCTTCTTTTTTATTTCAAGTGGATTCTCTTGACAATGATCTCATCTACAATGATTTTCTCGGCATAACGATTTGATTTTTTGTCTCGAAAGTTTCTTGCTGTTATGATGCTGAAGGGGTTCTCTATACAACAAAATTCTCTCTATACAATGGATTTGTATAGTCCCTCGCATTGGGGATGTAAGGTTTCCTCAAGATGAGAAGTGATGTAATTTATGGATCTTTTAGTAAAGGGTTAAGATAAGAATAAAACACAGCAATCAGCCTGGGACAAGACCAAGTTAAAAGTTTAAGATGTACAGTATTTCAATATGTCCCAATAAAATATAAATTCAGCGACATCTCAGCAAGCTATTTTCACTGATAATTGCTGATTATTGATAAGAAAAAATGCTCACACAGGAATGACTCTAATGAAGCAGGTTTAGGCCCAAAATATCATCATTTACAATTTCTTGCAATTTTTACTTTTCCTCGCAACCAAAATGTTTTTTTCCTTGACTCAAAACCTCCCTAAGTTGAACTTTTTTCCTGGTCCCTAGAAATTCAACTTAGAGAGGTTTGACTGTATAACAATTATATTATGAGCATGCAAAAAAAAAACCTTGAGGTTTCCCTATTTATCAGGTGTTTCGACTTTTTTTTTTATCTTTGATATTTAGTCCCACATGAAGGATTGCTGCAATTCAGAAAGTTGCGGCGAAAAAGTTCTTGAATTATTGCCAGTAAAATGGTTAGCAGATGCAAAATACTTTATTATACTGTATATACAGTACTGGCATGGATCCATTTTCCATGTCAGATAAAAGGGGTTCCGAAATATAAGTAAAAATTCACCTCGTGGATAATGCCAGGTTTTTTATGCGCCTTTTTTCAATTTTCGCCTTGACTTGGTATATACATTTTAAAAAATGGCACCGACACGTATAACTCTCGGAAATTTTCTGAAGATTCAGTTATACGAAATTTTCTTTGTACGAGTAACAATAATTTGTTATGTGAGGTTCCACCGCATATGTCCTGCTCATTTGCTAAGAAAGGTTGTACATCATCGCAGCTGACTCTTCCAAGCCGTTGGTTCGCAATATGGTGCAATACCATGAGCGACGGGCCTGCATATACTGTATATTCGTGTGGCGACTTTCGCAGCTTTCTTGATTTGAAAGTCCCCACGGCGGCAGAACTTGGGTATAGGAATCGCACCACACACGACGACGCGGAATGTTTGATTTATTCTCGGCAGCCGGTTGTGGTCGAATAGGTGCCCGTGAAAAGGGGCTTCATAGATTTCAAGCCATCAGCTGTGTATTCAAAAAACGCGATATTCATTCAATTATTATTTTTTGCATAGGATTATTGCTTAGAATGAGTAAGAGAAGCATGAAGAAGGTTTCAATATCGCGATCTTTCAGAGTTTTTTGTTGCATCGCATTTAATTGAGTGCCAGCACCCGCTTCATTTTTTTTTTAATTTGAGAGGAAAAAAGGGATGCGCTTCATACGTGGGTAAAACGCTTTCAAAAGTTTTATAAATCTAAGTGTGGATTATGAATGATTCTGCTTGGAACTTTTGGAGAAAGTTTAACTTATTTTAATAGACAATTTTGAAAAATTGCTGAATTCAGCATCAATTCATGTGTAAATTCAAATTTTGGTGTTCTTGTTTTCAAGAATATCTTCGGTTTAGTCACTAAAATGTGTAAGATTGGGTTCACGTCTTATTTATCTTACAATTCCATTCTTTCAATTTATACTGGAAAACCCTTACCAGTGCATGTCTGACTCAAAAGCATGTGATACTCAAGCAGCAGAAACAGCAAATAGTTTTTCTTTTACTTTTCTGAAAAGTCATCTTTTCTTCTTTTCAGCACAGGTTTCCAAGCAAAGTACTGTACGGGATTTTAGAATTGATCAGATCATTTCACATACTGCAGTACGGTACAGTGCATATTTATTTTTTATTAAAACATTTTGAAATACTGTACACGATTTGGCTTTCATGAATGAGGTCAAAAAAAGTAATCGACCAATAGCGCAACATTCATCAAAATTTCCTTCCATGGATTATTTCAGAGTTTATTTCGTTTTTCCAAGCTCTGAGTGCGACAAAAAATTGATTTTAAGAAATTTTCAGCTATTTAAAAATTATTTTGGAGGATACCAAGTAATAATTTTAATTTTTTCAATGTTTCAATTTTTGGAATGAATCGATTCTTTGATGCATAGAGCGGAGAGGTAGCTTCACCAAATGAATGAAAAAAAGTATGCACTTCTTATATAAGGGCAAAGAAAAAAAATTTATTTGAAAAGAGTCTGCAAATTCTTTTTGAATTTTTTTAAATAAAAAACAACGTTCCATGCAAACAAAATATAAAAAAAAACGTGTACAGACTCGAAAAATGATGCTGTGAGTCACGCATTCCCTATGCATGCGACTTCGATGTTTTTTTTTACTGTTGATCACTTATTATTGTCATACCATGTAATCCGAATCACGCAATTTCATCCCAAGCCAAAAAAATTAAAATATACAAACGTATGAGTTCCAAATTTTTTTCCACGAAAATATGTTCCGTGAATCATCTGCAGTTATAACAACACCACCTCCCACTTATCAATTTTTGTGGATCGGATGGCAATTTTTTGTCGGCATATTCCCCACGGTAGTCCTGATCACTTATTCATGCACTTCTCACGAACAGAAAAACAGAAGAAAGAAATGAAATATCCAAACGAAACAACACCTGACGTCCGTCCGTCTCACGCCACGAACGTTTCGGGAATGCGAGCTCTATTGATGCATCTTCCAGTATGAATGCGCCAAGGCGCCATTATACACGACCATGAAACGGGGTTGCTTCCCAAGTTTTGGGTTCCTTCATCCGATTCTTAATACAACAGTTTCCTCCATTCTTCAAAAAATAAATTCAGCGTTCTTCCTTTCTCTCTTCGATTACAGAGAAACGTCAAAATTATGGAGAACTGAAATGTATTTTGCCAATAAAAAAATGATAATAACGCGCGCACTATACTGAGTTCATTTATTCATTTTTTTTAAAGAAATAGCTGGCTGTAATTTCAGTGTTTGCTAAAAAAAAAATTGCCGTACTAATCGTCATACTTGCAAAATTACTCAAGCAGGCACGCACTTTTCCTCCAATAAAATTGGGACTAAGCGGTGGGGTGCATATCATTCTTGAGAGCAAACTTTTCCTGCAAATTTCCCAAAATTCGTGTGCGCATTATCCTTGGAATAGACTCAAAAATAAATTTTAAAAGAGGAGCAAATTGCATGCAATTCCGTTATTTTTATTTGAGTACAAATGAATAATTTTAGATGTTGGAGCTCTTAAATCGTGAAAATTGTTCACTTAGAACGGATGGAGTGTCCTTGTGATTTAACATTTTTATTCAATTTAGTTGATCAGATATGAATTTTATTTGAGTACAAATGAATAATTTTAGATGTTGGAGCTCTTAAATCGTGAAAATTGTTCACTTAGAACGGATGGAGTGTCCTTGTGATTTAACATTTTTATTCAATTTAGTTGATCAGATATGAATTTGCGCGTTTTGTGTAAGGAAATTTGGTACTTGAGTGAAGTACAGTACACGTAGTAATCAATATACAGTAATTTAAAAATTGGGAAAATTTTGACATCTATTGTGTATGCCCCGGAAATAAAAAGTTATTTCTGGACCGTACTTACTTCAAAAAATGGCAGACCCTTCCAAAAATGCAATACTATTGTGGGCTACTTCATGAAAGAACTACGCTGTACATTAGTCTGCTCCTGCTAAACGTGTTTTGTTCTACAGAATTTTTGCAATGAAGAACACAATAATACTGCTGTACCCGTTTGACATGAAATTGAGAATAATTTCATGCATGTTCCCGGGAAGATTGAGTAATATTCTAATGGACAACAATTGAAAACTTAAGGGGACATCGTATATTTTTCTGCCTCTCTCATTCAGAAAAATAGTTGGTCAAAAATCCTTACAATGCACAGAATCTAATGTCAAAAATATATAAAGCAATTAAAGCATTTTAAAATTATAATTGAACAATGAATACTGAAATCAGATGGAAAATACTGCATCAGCTAATTTATTCAACAGCAGACAATGTTTCAGCATTGCCACACATTTTCATAAAATCAACTTTCAGCAATCTTGATTTATTTTTACTTCTGCGAACATAATCAACTATACTACCACAAGGACGTCATGCGTATTACTCCCTGAAAAAATTTGTCAGTATAACCAATGACTAGTTCAAGTAAGTGCATCGATGAATTGAAATGTGGGAATAACTACGGAGCTTATTTTTCCCTCGGGTTATGTAATATTTTCCCCTTGCTTGAACGATTTCAAATTCTAGAGAATGAATTCATTTTGACCGTGACAAAAAAGTCAAGTGAGTCACTTATGTCTCGGTTGATTTCATGTCACAGTGACACATCGCCGTCCATCACGAGGTAAATTAAGGGTTTACACAAAGTTCTTATGGCATTATCTGAATTGCATGTCATTCTTAATATTCATGCGGAGAAGAATGAATTATCTCGAGTAGGTACTTTTTTTTTCTCCAGATGCTGAAGTCGAGGAAACGACTGCGACACTGTTTAATACGCTTTATTTGCAACGAAAGTAAGTGAAATAAAGTGAGATATTTATTGAGGAGCCTTTTTATTTTTACAACTCTGATGGGGCGTCAAGTGGCTGAACGAACGATGCGTGACGACGATACTGGAACTAAGCACGCGATTGCTGTCAGTTTTTTTTTCATGCTGTGCTTTCAACTTAACTTCGGTCCCGTGCATTCGATCAATCACTATACGCTTGAAATAGTTTCAAAATGGGGGTTTTATTCATTTTCAGCACATCTACTATGCTTTTGTCTACATCACTCATCAGGCATAATACTTGGAATAATAACAATATGTTTTTATTTTGAGTTGGAGAAACTGACCATCTTTAACAAGGCAGAAGAAATATAGGGGAACCTCTTCAAGTTGACCTTCAAGGGATCAGAAAAAAAATCGACTTAAGAAAATTTCCAGTTATAGAAACAAGCACTTTTGTGGGGGGAGAGAAGGAAGGATTACAGGAAATTGAATTCTGGACCTTAATTTGCTTCTTTAAAAAGTTGACAGGATGCTGAATGTGGAGGCAAGGGTTTATTTGCCCCATTATTCTTTATTTTCCTTTCTAAACGTATCAAGTTTTATTTTAATGGCTTTTGGCCAAAATGCCTCCTGAAAAGTAGAGTTAATGATTTTCAAAGAGGAATTTTTATTGTATTTACCAGTTAGAAAGGTTTATAATCCATTGTTACTAAAGACATTCAGACAGTGACTTTAAAATAATTGACTCAGGAAGGTATTTGACTTAAGAAGGTTTGAGTTATCAAGGTTGAACTGCATTTGAGACATTTTCTTTTTGATTCTAAGCTAAAAACAGAATGCTACAAAATTCTAATTGACTCAGACAGATTCAGGTGAATAATTACTTGAAAGAATACAATTTAATTGAGGTACAAGTGAACCTTCATAACTCAAACCTCCTTAAGTCAAATACCCCCTAAGTCAAATTTTTTTTCAGGTCCCTGTCTGAATCCCCTTACAAACATTACATTAAACACCTTCCAAAGTCAAAGGCTTTTCCCCTCAAACCTCTATAAGCCCATTTTTTGTTGCCTGTTGGTTATTATTTTCTTGACACAAGAAAAAAGCAATAAAAGCATGGATTGATGTGCTTTAAAAGTATAAGTGAAAGACTTAATTGGGCACAGCATGAACCCCTGCCTCCAAGTTCAGCATCCTTTCAACTCATTTAAGAAACAATTGAAGCCCCAGAATATCACCATTTAAAATGTTGGGTAATTTTTCGATGTTTCCCACAACAAAAGGGCCTTTTATTGTAGCTCAAACCTCTATAATTCAAAACCTCCCTAAGTCAAATTTTTTGCTGGTTCCTTGAAATTTGACTTGGGATGAGAGGTTCTGTTCATGGTTTTGCTCATGAAAAAAAGGATAAATTTTGAGTCTTTTGACACTGTGTAGAAGAACATTGAACCTTTTAGTTTATTTGGGGGAAAACTGAAAATCCTCGGGGCTATGAGATTACATTTTTCAGCATAGGAGAAATTCCTGGGGAAAACTGTTGAATTTTCATTTCGAATATTTTAGGATGCCTGGAACATATGAACCACTTTTCTTTGGAAGCAATGGAGATGTGTTTCTTTCCTCTATTAACAAACTGGTACTTTTGAAAATAGATTCACGAAGAAAAAGGAATTGCAACGTATCGTCGGTTACCGTAATGCTTCTCCACGTCACAAACGATTCTTTCAATACTGTATGTTCAAACGAGTTTTTTTTTCCTTTTGTCTTCAACCAAGCTGAGCATTTTTTCCTGGAAGTTACGTAAAAAAGCCTTCTTCAATCCAAACTTCACGGCAGATCAGACAAGTTATATTTCCGCTCCGATGTCGGACATTACCCAACTTCCATCCGGAAATCACGAATATAGACTTCCTACAATCTTCTTCCGAGTATACGGGTAACAATGCAATGTCGAGTGTCGACAGAAGTTCGTTCCGTCTTCTTGGGACAGATAGTCGTGTCAAGAATAACCACGACATAATTATATGATTTTTTCCATCTAAAAACTCAGGTTTCTTTATCATCGTGGTATAACTTTACTCTTCCGAAACGCTTTCGAAATAACTAAAATAGCCCATTTTCCAGCCCTCCCCTTAATTGAATGTTTTGAGGCATTGCAAATCGATTCTATTCTTCGCAAAGGGTCTCGCCGTTATTGGATGACACATTTAAAAAAATGCTTGAAATAAAAAGAAGGATTTTAAATTTTTGACCAAATTTATCTGTTCAGCCAGCAGGAAGACTGAACTAGCTCAGAGAATCAGCAGATGGAGGGAGTTGTCCACAAGACTTCGAATGATCGGAAAAATAAATTTCCCGCTTTTCAATTAAAAAAAATATGTACTCTACAGAGTATACCGTATATCACTCATTTAAATCAAATATCCGTTCCAGTAAAAAGTGCCCCTGCTTACAAAAAATCACGGATGATTGAAGACTAATGATTCAAGTTAAAATTACACTGTTTTACAGCAGCTATACTCTTACTCGAATTATTTCCTTACATATTGACTCGCAATTTTGTTGGGCGTGGTAAATCGAAGACACAGCAGCTATTCGAATTCCAAATACATTACTGTATACTATCAACAGATTTCAAAAATCTTGAATTAAAATCGATGGCTCCATGACTCAAATACGTGCTATCACATTCAGCACAATTGGATCACACATTCACACCCGCCTCTTCGAATATATAGGATAGAAAAATTATCATGGAAAGCGGACGTCTTCCGGAAACCCTGCAGTGAATGATCGATTTTCGCGGAAGTGATTGCGTACAATCGCAAAAAAGCAGTAACAACAACAACAAAGGCTCGTCTCAGAGTTACAATCTGACTCCGCGCGACCGACGATCGAATTGCAGCATCGTGGGAGAACAACGATGTCCATCAAGCGAGTCGCCTTTGTTTTTTCCGCCTTTATGGACTGTGATGGAGACACACACACACGCTTTGCATCAGGAAGGATGCCCTTACATGGAAGGCTCTCACGAAAATTTCGGGGAATTTCCGGGATGGAATAAAATAATGTACTGTATATATACAGTCGAGTCTCCCTACAATGAAGCCTTATTGGGACCTTGAAAAAAGTTTCGTTATTGACGAAAATTCCATTGCTTTGAAAACTGTCTTTAAAAGCTTACAAATAAAATACAACATTTTTAGAATGTCATGGGTGAGCACAATTCTTTTTTTTTAAATCAGAGGTATCAAGGTATACAGGTTAGAACATGAGCCCTGGAGGATTTCGGCCTGGACTTGAAGAAAAGTTTTGTTATTCTGAAAATGTTGTTGTAACAAAATTTTTCTGCTGCATTATTAAAGCATAAAAACTGTAATTTGAATTCTGAAGCAATGCATTATTCAATCAGGTAGAAAATGCGGGAAACACCCCAGTTGTGCATGGAGACATCATCTTTGAGTGTAAAATAATTGTCCAAGTTGTGTCATTTCTGCAGTATAAATACATTGGTTAATGCATCACCAGAGCACCTTCTTTTCTTATGCCCAGCATTCCACAGTTACAGAAGTGAGCTTCAAAAATATTTGGGACTCTTAAAAATTTGATGAAAAGTCTCTTTCCAAAATCTTTGAGGACCAAGATAAGCTGCTGTTAGCTTTACACAATTTCTCTTCAATGATTCATGCCAAATTGTTTGATCAACTAAAACTTATCTGGCAGCAGGCTGAACACCTTGTGATTTTATTTGTGTTTTTCAATCGCATTATGATGCAATTGTTGTTACTGATATTTTCTTTTTGTTATCTATTGAGGGGAACAAACGTATGCATTTACATCAGTTGTGCATTTTTACATTTTGTGATGCATTTTCCTTTTCTTTAATACCCATGAACAGCTGATTTCTCTATTTTCATTCTGATGTGATGGAACGTGGGTGGGGAGGGGATAGGGGGTTAGGATGTGGGAACCTTGTTTGAACCTTGTGAACGCTGAAAATCAGAAAATGAAGTTTGTTCATCAATCAATATTGAGTGAACAATCAACTGGCAGAATTTTTATGTTTTGCACTGAAAATTCTCCATCAACCTATACAGTACTTCATTTGCACTGCAGGTGTAACTTTCTCAGAAATGCAAAAAATCACTGATATACAAAAAAACAGCAGGAAAGATTCTGGAGCAAGTAAAACAAAATCAATTTTTTAGGCCAGCCGTCTAACCGTGACTGCTGCTGATAAAACAGGAACAACAGGGATGAATCATTCGTTATGTTTTTCCATTCGGAATGAACGAAGAGCTTTTGAACGAAATGGCAGATATTTCACCGGCGAGAAGTCCACTCACGGGGCAATCGCTAGAGCACATCATTGTAAACACAAAAATGTCTGCAGTGGAAGAATTTCTTATTTTTACAATTGACGAGGACATTAAAAACACCATGCACTCAGGGCAAAGGCAATAAGATACTGTATTTTCCGACGATGAGGCATTCAACCCTCAACTAATGAGGAGTGCGTAAATCCCCCCCCCCCCCAATAACCTCAAGTTTGAACCAGAAGTTCAATATTTTCAGGAAAACTAGCGCGTTCAATTTTAACGTCCTGGATTTATTAAAAATCCAGAATGATAACCAATAGATCTTGACATTCAGTCAAAATTGTCCCAGAGATCCACAAAAATCTGAATATTTGTGGGGGGGGGGGGGGGGGATGAACAGTATCTCGTGATATCACAGAACATATTCGTGTGAAGAAAACAACTTTCGATTCGTGATTGACGAAAACGCGTTGCATTTTATTCCTCACAACCGCATTAAAATTTCATGAAAAAAAAATTCCCACGCCCACGAGGCTTTTTTTTTTTCATTTCGCGTATCACGATTAAACAGAAAAAAAGCTGACCCATAACCCGACGTACGATGTAAGGTAAAACAGATTCAACAAAGGGCAAGTCAGGGAACACAAACGGTTTCAACGATAATCGTAAGAAACAATTAGGTCATCTGGTGACGTACGTGACATTAGCGTGCGCAACAACTGGGAACTTTCGTTAATTCGTACGCAAAAAAGACGCGGTGTTTCGAAAAAAATAAAATAACTGGGACGCCTTTCGCCAAAATTGACTGGCTGTCATAACCATCGCCGCGTGATAGTCTCGAGACCTCGGGACTCGTCAAAACCACAACCTCGATCCAACACCACATTCTCAATACTTTTTGGCACTAGCGTGGATCAAAGACAAGACGTTTCTTGAATCACTGCCACCGTTCACCTGCGCTGAATCACTTGCATAAAGCATGTCACCTTGAAAAATCCTCAGTCTCATTGGCTCGGCTTGGACCAACGTTCGTGCATTGCGAGCCAAATGAAACACAACGCCAACAAAGGTCCCAATCGATACGTTGACACAGACGCATAAAGCAACATCGCAATGCCCAAAATCCGTAAGCATTTCGGCGATATGAAGAAATTGGATCTGCGAATAATAAGCAAGGTTTACAATTCTTCCGGAATTTCAGATGAAGCATCAGAATCCGAAAGGAATTAGTGGTACAATGCAAGGGGTCCTAGCAAAATTTGCATCCCATTCAGAAGAACCATACTCATTCGAAAAAATATATATAATAATAAAAACGAACTTACCGATTCAGGTGAGGAACATTTGGCTGCCAGACGATAACAGCTGTGAGCAAAATCAAAAATCCCGTCATGGCACTGGGATCTGGATCCAATCGAACGGAGTACCTGGAGAAAGAAAGTCTTCATTTATTTCTTTCACGTAAATTCGTTTGTCTTTCTTTTTCATTCTAACGACTGATGCTACTTCTCTCAAATTTCAAGCAGGTATCGTTAAAGTTATCGATCTGACCAAGTCTATAGTAACTTAAACCCGACTTCACAGAGCCAAAACGGCAAAGAAAGTCGGTGAGTTGAAATTCCGAAACGATTCGGAATTTCAAAAGGGAAAATAAGCTCATTGATGCATCGTATCAACACAAAACTTACCGGAGTCTGGTTGCCCAAGACAGTACGGACGACACATTTACAGCCACAGCCCACAACCATAACATCAAGACACCGAAGTGGAACCGCGCTCTGATGTTGATCAGATCTGCCAGATTTTCTTCCTCCTCGTTCACGATTTCAGGATTGTTATCTTCTGCGATGTCTAGTTCATTCTGCACAGTATTTCCTCCATCACCTACGCCTTCTTCTCGTTCCGGAGTTGTTCGACTAGCCGATGTGATCGTCCATCGCCGGCGAGAAATAACTCCTTCGTTTGGCTCTTGCGACGAACCTGAAACTTCTTTATGATATGATAGATCAGCCCATCGCGACTATGAAGAAGTAATATCAGTCAAATAGTCATCAACTATTAAAATATAATTTTCAGAAAATTAAAAGATCTACTGGCGCAGCGTTCTGAATTCATAAAAAAGCCAAAGTTTTCTCATTAAAATTTAGTGATCAAGAAAATGCATAGTTGTATACATATTTCTTGTATGTAGTTTCATACATATGTATACATATAAATAAATATTTTTTTGAAAATTCCTAAACTCCATTTGAAGATGTGAGCCTTTCTTTCAAGTAAACAGCATGTTGGAAATGAACTAACTTCATTAACTAACTAATTAATTAACTTCATTTCAATGAATAAGATGATTTGGAAGAAACAATTTCTACCAAATTTACTTCTGTTTCAGCTTAATTTTCAAGATAAACTGCATATTAGTAGAAGGGCAAGTACAACATAAAAAAATCAATTCATTGAAGTGACTACGAAATTAAAACAAGTCTTAAATTATTTGTTGTCGAAGCATTTCACAGTACTTATTGTCCATTTCCCAAGAAATTTCTGTCTAAAATTTGTTAAAAATCACGAATCTATATATAAAGAATTTTCACCCGTGGGGGTTTGTTGTAACGACATGTTCTTGCATAATGAATAAATTTAGTTTTATTCCGATTCTTGCATAAATATGCCATCAAAGTCAAGTATGGTTAGTCTTAGTTTAAAAGGTTGGTAAATATTGTAAAATGACGGTGGGCCACGTATTGTAACAGAACCAGAAATATTTAGAACAGTGCCACACACCTACGGAGATACTTGATCGTCGGTTATCAGCTTGAGAATTATTCACTTCCTCCGCGTCTTCACGCCGCGAATCACCACCTCTATTATTACTTCTCGCCAGTCTTTCACGCACAGTCCTCACAGCTGCTCCGACTCCTTTCGCAACTAATGATTCAACAAACTCCTCATAGAACTTGAACACCTGTACCAGTAGACGAAAGACAACACGGTTGGTGTGTTCAGTTGATGATTTTTCGAACAAATTCAGAGATATATAACCTTTATATAGTAGTAGACGAGACCAAGCACCAAAGCAAAACCCCCGGAAGTTGCATGACCTATAGCCAAGAGTAAAATCACGGCAATTGCTGGAAATCTCGTTAGTCCATCGACTGCCAACTCAGAGATGGGTTCCTTCACGCGAACAAGCTTTGTGAATACCCTGAAAGAGATTCAAATTTGCTTCGAATGGAAACAATCACAAACAAATTTATATGCCCAAAAAGATAACGGGAATCTTAGGAAGGCAAAATGTTAACGCATTAACTCTTCAAAAGACTAAGAAACCTCAAAAATAAGTTTTTGATTGGATTATTGGATTTCGTCACGAGAACTCGAGTTGCTGGACGTGAAATATACGATATTACGATGCGATGAAAATACTGGACTATTTCTTGGAAAATCTTTTTATGCTTAACGCTGTAATGATCTGAAAAACAATTTTCAATTTCTTACCTCAATGTCAATTGGTGCAATGCACTCCCACAAGCCATAACAACAAGCCACGAGCAGGTACTCAAAATATAAACAAGCGGGAAAGCAGCACAGTACAGCAACAAAGGGAGCAGCATGTGATCCAAATTTTCCCTTTCCAAAATTGAGACGTCGGTTTCTGGGACCCAGTCCAGTACACCAGGAGTCCTAGAAGCGAAAATTTATACAAGTACAACCCAGGAATTAACGCACACGTCGAACATGAAATTAACTCACATCAACAAGTATGATATAATCCTGAACGGAAGCACAATGAACAACAAGCCTTTTAATGAGCAGCACGCTGAATGGAAGGAGGGACATTTCCCTTCCTTCGCTAAAGCTTCCACTTGGCCAATGAATCCCGTCAGCAAAATCACAGCAATGTACGCAGGCAACTGAGTACAATAAAGCCTCCACATCTGTCCCAGCGTTTCTTCAAATGCTGCCGTCAGCCTTCAAAAATTATTACAGATCTCTGTCTTAGAAAACATTGATATCTGATTGAAGAATGCTATAATAATAATATAAATTACTTGACGGAGTATTCGCAGTCAGGATTCAGGTAGATGATCGCTTCAGGAAAAACGCCGGTCGAGAAGTTGTACGCACTCTGCAGTTTCAATCTGACACGCTGCTCAGATCCAACTTCAGATCTATATGCAAGAACAAAAATTTAAAAATAAATTCAATTTTCATCAGTATCAAGAATTTTAAAAAGTATTTTGGGTTTTGAGATTTACCGTAATACTGTCTCACTTGTTTGTGCACATCGATTATCTGTTATTAACGGGAGAATATCGACTGAAAAAAAAGTACCCAAAAAGTATTCTCATCTGGGAAATATTAAAAATGTTTCAAACGTTTATCTTTTCAATGATAAGCGGTAAAGAATCCTAACCATGCGCAAAAAGCGGAACCTCACGAGGCTATCGAATGACTTGTTCCTTTCGTACGTAACCATCAGAATACTGTAGTGATACATTGAATTAAAAAGCTACAAAAATTATTCACCTCAAAGCTTCAACAACGTGGTCTGCATTTGCTGGAACCCCAAATTCAACCCAGCCATGAGCTGCCGCAGACGAGTCCGTCCCTTTACATGTCAGCGTATCAACAATCAAGTGATACGCTTTACACATGTTTTGGAATCCGGACTTGAATATCACTTTGTATTTCAGAGCACCGGGTTCGGTTCTAGAGATGACCACAGCTGGCGTTAGGTAAGATGTCCAGTAATTCGGCCAAAATTCCAGGACTCTCGATTTCTTTTCATATACATCTCCAAAAACAGTGACCTGAGAACATGGAAAAAAATCTTGAATTTAAAATGCTTTGCGCCTACGAACTTCACATTGGGACAGAGATCTTAAAAACGAAATAAGCGAAACAACTTCCTTGGATCAAGTTGAAGTAATTACAGAAAGAATATTCTCAGAATAACTTACATGATACTGAGGACCTGGATGGAGGACGACAGCGTGCGTAAAATTTTGCACTCGTAAGTGCTTCAAATTCAGGTCAACTGTCTTTCGTTTCAGCGTACCTTGAACTATCCGTCCAAAACGAGATAGATTGATTCCATTTGAACTTGAAAATAAATTCAAAGTTAAACTCTTGAAACTCAAAAGAAACCCACTTTTGATAAAACACGAAATTCCCAAAAAATCGAACTTGAATAGAACAACTGGACAGACCTGAATAATTATACAGAACATGTCCCTGAAAAAAATTTGTTGAGAAGAAAACTTGTCCCACTTACCAAGATTTCAAAGAGTTCTGCGTGGCCAACATTTTGCAGGCGAAAAGCCAATCTTTCTCTTTGTGATTTGACACCAAAACTGTGAGAGTTTCATAGTCTTTTTCATCATATAGCGGCACTGCGACGTACGTTTTCTTCGGAAAATCTTCCCACGTGAAGCTCCATCTCTTTTTGATCAATTCCCACCAATACGCTTCTTTATCCATCGTTATTTCAGGTGGGTGCGATGTTGACCAAAATTTCTTGCCTCCAGATCTCTGCGTATTTATGAAAAAAATAATCAAGAATTCACCAAATTTTTAAAGCCTATCTCTAAAAATCTAAGCAACGTACCTTTTTCAAATGGTAGTTCAATATTTGCCTGGTCAAAGACGGGTCGGTCGAGATTCTTTTGAATCCGAAGTCAGCAATGTCGAAAATAGCCCGAGATAAAGCCAAAACCAATTGTTTACACCAAACAATGCACAAGTGGTCGGTGCCAACCCAAACATCCGGAATTGACGTTGACTGAAAAACGTCATTTTTGATCTCTGAACTTTTAAATACACAATTATAAAACGCGGAAACCAGATAACGTCGATAAAACAAAATACAGTACTGTACAGTACATGGGCAAGTTTTTTTAACGTTTCGATTCCATGCAATTTGGAACATTCATGGGACGATCAAGATGCGACCCCAACTATTTTTGGACAATGCATCAACTCCACTCCATTTTTTATTGTCGAATGTCAAAGCAAAAGAGTAGGTGGGATATCATCCAAAAACAAACACCATGCCTCATAAATGATTTCATGAACTCGTGACATTAAATCCATCAAAACCGTATATTTAATGCAGACGCATAATACATTAAAACATGCCATATTTCAAGAATATGACACTTTTTTTAGCTGGATTTTCAAACACCTCTAGTAAAAAGAGCAATGCGTCAAAAAGCAGAAGTCGACGACAAAAAATTCATAGCAAATAGTTGACCAAATACAGTAGTAGTACGCTTGTATGACACTTTAAATTCAACAAGAGAGATTGGGGAATTAATATTTCAATAATCAATCAAAAGGACAGTCCGGAGTTTCAGAGGTAATTTAGCGTCCCCATTAGCATATTTCCCTTCAATTTTGCACTCCTGAAAAGTGCAAAAGAATTTCACATTGCAAATTAGCTTCAAAGCATTCGTGAAAAATAAGTAAAGGAAAGAACCATCAGCTTTTCGGGTAGGTGCGCTATTAGGTCGCTCACATTTTTGGGTGGGATGAATTTGAATTGCTGACGAACAACGCTTACCACAGTAGATATAAAAGAATCATCAGGAATTCCTCGCGGCTTCCCAAGACCAGACCATACTTGAACGTCCCGGAAACCACCAGTAATGGAGACAACCGTCACGTGCGAAAAATCCCCGCTTCGGCAGCCTTCACGCCATACTTCCTCCACCTCACGATAGAATTCAGCCACCAGAGAATCGGGCACAGCCACCGGAGATGCGTGTGGTGTAGCCAACGTGAAAATGACCCGAACATTCGTCGGATTGAAACCAGGCAGTCCGAATAGGGCTCTGGCCACAATTCCTCCCTTTTATAGAAGAAAATACTATTTACGCAATGAATAAGATATTCATTGCCCGCACCATGTGCCAAATACTGTACAGTATAAGCACGGAAATTTTCACTTTAAGGTCAGTGCTGCCCAACATACGGCCTGCGGGCCAGATCTGACCCAGAGAGACTCTTCATCAATCCCGAGGTCTCTTCCCTATAATTTTGAAGGTGACAGCCGCCACAATTCAAAATACATACTCAAAGATGAATTTTAAAATTCTTCTTTCAGATGCTCCACCCTTCAAAAACTCTGTAAAGCTATGCGTGTGAGTCAGTGCATAGCATTGAATTAAGTTGGAAACTTCAAATTTAAAATGGAAAACATTTTGAACCTAAAAAAGTATGTTCTATTGTGGCCCACAAGCAATCTTCACCTCGGCAATGTGGCCCTGAGACACAGAAATGTGTCCCTTGGCCACGTCCGATTTGGACAGCACTGTTTTAGGATTTAAGAAACAACGGGAAAAAGTCTGCCCTGCACAAACAAGATGTATTTTACAGCTACTGAACTTGATGAGTGAGAAATATTTTCAAATAGAAAGAAGTCGTAACACCTAAAAAATGCATTGGAATTTAAAAGAATGCAAATACTGTATGTATGCACAATGCATGATTCTCCATTCATGCTAGCAGAAAAGTACTCGGGAGGAAAATCCCCGAGTGCGAAGTTCAATAATTCTCATCGATACATCGTCGATTTTGCACACGTCATTTTCTAATTTCAAATATTTATACTGGCTTGTGCATGGGCAAAATGACACAGTCGTCAAATGCTTTACAACTTGAAAGATTCTCAACAAAGTGCTTCCCTCTTATAACTTTTTACACACCCCTGGTGTCGCTTCGCCTTTAATATTCATACTTGGGATATACAAAGGCTATTTCCAAAATTTCGTCAGTCTTCCAGTTTTTCATGATTCCCCTGAATTACACTCGATACTTCCTTGATCATCGTCATAATGCTTCCTCAGCCCGTTTGAAATGTAAAAAAGACGGAATTAAGATTCATCGCATCTTCCTCAGACGCTTGGGCGTCCCAAGATCGAAAATTTTTACAATTTATTATACGCAATACACATTCATTAAGATATTTCAAAGATAAATTAACCTGAAAATATACCGTATTTGTAATTGGATGCTAAGGAAATTTAATAAGGTTAAATGATGCGGGGGAATACAGAGCAGCTGTTCCTTTCTTTCAGAAAGCCCCATGAAATCACCTTAATAAGTCACAGGAAAATTTGTAAACCAGCTTCTAAATTTACCAGTCTTACGCATACAGAATTCCTATATAGTTCTCTGAAATACTGTACTGTATCCAAGTACAGTGAGCAGCAGGAACATACATTCAAGGGAACACAAGAGGATGTACTAACCATAGAATGCCCAATCAAAACGACACCGTCACGACGTCCACCGTAAAGTTCCAGAACAGACTTCACGACCTGTTGAAGAAACCGCGTTTGATCGTACAGAAGTTTTCCGTAGAATGCAGAGAACTCCTCGTCGAAATCGATCGTGAAGAAATCGAAACCACTCTTCAGTCCTTTATCGTATTGCTTCCGCAGACAAACCGACGCAAGCGATCGAACTACGAATACATACTTCGTTAGAAGCATGTGGCGAATGTCAAGAACATCAACAACGTACCTTGGCGGTAAGACCCAGCATTTCCCGGAATAAAAACTACAGGTATGCCATCTAATTTTCCCATTTCCAGGTCTCGAGCATATCGTCCTTCGCCGTATACGTACAGGGAATAGCGAGGGAACGATGTCTTGACAGACTTGTTCAAAGCGACCTCCTAGATGCCGAAAATATATGCAAGCATTTTCACGTCGCTGAGACACAATGTTATGACACTTGGCACATGAAAAGTCGATAAGTTATTCGACAGAAGAATATTTTAGAGTAGTGATTCCGAGGGGCGTCCAAAAAGTTAGCACGCTTTAAGGCATCTATAATTCCGAAACATTAATATTCAAAAATATTCAATAGAAGCTTTCCAACAGACTACAGTAATAGATAGTAAAACGGGAAACCGATACAGTAATTTCTGAAAATGGTCCACAAGTTTTGAGACTACTGCGATTAGAATAAATATTCCTTTTCATGCTGAAGAAGCTTTGTCAAACTCTTAATTTAGTGAGAAATTAGCAATCCTAAATTTACTGGATTCCATCTGTGTAGAAAATAAATCTCAAGCATTCTGAACATACACCAGTACTTGCATGACCAGCCTTGAAAAATTTTTGTAACTTCGCAATACTCTTGATATATCAAGGTGATGCAACATCCAGTCAGGATGGCCAAAAGAGGGACTTAAAATGTCCATTAAATATCTGCATCAGATCTCAGGAGACACAAACCAAGTTCGTTTTCTCCCCTCTTCTGAATTAATAAATGATAAAAAAAATCTCCGGTGACGCAAAATGTCCAGAATTCTCAGAAGTTATGGACCCTCTCCCATAATTTCGATAGCCATAGAATGTGGAATTTGAAGTAGATACATACTACATATTCTGGTTTCTCAAACATGTAAGTCATTTCACAATTGTTGGGCCCATGGTTTGTGAAGAAGTCAAGGAATCCCAACAGCAGGAATGTGCTCACGATGAGCAAGAACACCGTCAACTTCACTCGAATCTTCGGGAGAAACTCCCACACGTCACTCCACGCAATCATGAATAGCCGTATGGATCTATTGAATAAATACGGTAAAAGCGAGGTTATGAATTTTTACGAACAAGCATCCCATGCAGAAACAAATAAAAAGCACAGACAATTTCTTTTTTACTTTCCGCATCGCCTATATTTTCATTCACGAACTGTCGATGGAACCTCCGACTATACTTAGAATAACTCCGTTCGTCCTGAACAAACCTAGGGTGCAGAGGTAACGCGGGAACATTTTCTGGGTTCTATCCTTTTAAAACACCCTCAAGCAATTGAGAGAAAAATCGATCGACAAACATGACTCCAAGCAATCGAATCGCGAGAAGGTCGAAGTCAATTATCGAAGTGATTCACGCAACGCAAAACGGCGTTTAAACGGAAAGACCCTGCTACTGTTTGACACAAGTTCAACAACGGAGCCTGTCCTCCCACGAATGATCACTTCCTGCACACATTTGCTGGACAGCCAATCACGAAAAAAAAAACAGAGTCGGCTGTATTTATTAAATAGAAATTATCGCAAGAGTAAGGCTATAATTCTCAGAGTTTTCTTCCTCCTTGTCTCGAGAAACGCACGCCTTCCGAGTCCCCTTCGTGTTCATCGAATCACAGCTTAACGAGCAAAACTCCAATTTAAAAAAATCCTCACAACTTTCAAAAGTAATGTTTTGACAGTTTTTTCTTTCGTTTTAATTTCGTGGACGCTTGAAGGCACTCGAATTTGAGAGGAGTCACGAGGGGTGAACTGCCACAAGAAATATTCGCTCGATCATCACTGCCATCCAAAATAATCCCCATAACTTATGAGATTGCGAATATATAAAACGGAGAGGTGACACATTCGAACCTGGAACGATTTCTGCTTTATACGTGCCCTACTAGACAAATTTTCGCTCTTCAGCTTATGGACATAACGAGCTACTACTACGATTACAAGCATATTGCGTTCGGACATGTTAAATACAGTACACGTTCAGGTCTCCTGGCTCTTCGGAATTGACGGACGTCGCATAGCTCGTCCACACCCGCCATCATAAAACTTATTACTTTTCAGTAGACACCCGTCAGGCACCGATAATGTGACTGGATATGCACAATTATCCTCAAAAGCAACAGCAAAATCAAAACGCGTCATGACGATCAGAAATCTACCACAAATTACACCGCAGAAATGTTCACAAATAACCTCAACACCATCGCACATCAAGCTAACATACCTGGCCAAACAAATCCAAGCGACAAAAAAGGACTTCAACTAAACTCCACACGCCTACAATCATGGCGAACATGACAGGCTCGCCAACATGAGGGATTTCGGGGAGGGGGGTTAAAATCACCCAAACTGTGCACAAATAACGATACCAGCCACATCGTTGTGCTCGTCGCCTGATCACACGAAACTGAATAGCCATCGCGCAAGCCTTGGTCCTGAAGAGACATTATCCTATGCCCACGGATTATCGACTGGTCTTTGATGAGAGAGACGCCCACTTACGCACTTCACGCACCCGATGAAAAAGTTGGTGAAAAGAAATTTTGATTCCAGAAGCTGCCGTGAAAACCAGATCATGATAGATTCTACAAGTTCTTAAAGCTCTCTCCACAAAAGAACTCGCTTTTACAACGTTCTGTAGAAAATGCCGCGCCAATTCCGAAACATGAATCTACATAGGCTTCTTTCGGTCCACTGCTTTAAACGATAGATGGGGATTCGAACCCATTTCAAAATTAGTAAAACAAGCCTTCGCTATGAAACCACAATTTACCACGTTGCCACCCGTTCCTCGTGAAAACAATTTTGTTAATATATGGCCTAAAGATAAGTGTTTAAATATACTTAGTAATATCGAAAAATGTCGCTCAGAAAGAAACACGCGAAACGCATCAAGTATCAACATGGAAATCACGCTGATTACTGAGCTTCCAAAGAAACTGTTATCAATTTAAAAGAATTACACACGCAGAAAATTGCGATCTTCATGCGCATGAATAAGTAAGGATGTAACCTTCAGGCTTAAAAAATTCTAAGGCTTACTAATATAGCTGGCAAGTGAACAGAAAACGAGTATGCTTTCTCTGTGGAAAATTGATTGGTCCCCTCCTTCCAAACGCGAGACTATCGAAAAACTGCTCGTTATCGGCGAGTGCGTCAACAGACCGCAACTGGCTTTCTTTTACAAAAGCGATCACCGACCAGGAAAAACAATGAACGAAAAAAAGGAGTTCAATCGCGTTCGGAAAATATCCGAATTCACGGTTCAGTGGGAAAAGAGGTGTAGAACGCATCGATCGTAAATTACGATTAAGACAGCGACAACTTTCACGTCAGAAAATCACAAGTCACTTCAATCCATCCGCAGGAAACATTGATTGGCCCAACCGGGATCCTATTCAGGGAGACGAAGCATGCCAAACGATGATTTCCGCAGCTTCTGCAAAAAAAATAAAATACATTATGAACGCATCAACGCTTTACACACCCTGGCGATCAACTTTGAATAATTTAATTTGCTGTGGAGTATCTTCGTCGGCTTTCAAGCACAACCGGAGCGGCTAACTTATTTCGAGCTGAATGACGTAATAGATAGCGTCTACTTGCATCGAGGACACTACTGAGGGTAAAACGCGATCGAAAACTAGGCGGTACCTCAGAATTGCGAATAAACGGCAAGATTCAATCTGACCCACACTTTATAATACAGTATCTCAATACAAACAAAAGACTGAAATTAAATAAAGAATTCTTTACTACATAATTCGCGGGCAACGGAATCAGATTCCTAATTTTCGGGCTAGAATTTGTTTCCACGAGATTGAGCATTTATGTCATACAGGATTTGTATCAACAAACATCAGCTTCCCTAGATATTGAAAAGCATGATGGTGACTATCATATCCACATATATACAGCAGTGAAGAATTTATATTGAGCTGCGAAAAATTGCTGGTCATATTCTGAATATGCTAATAACACCGGCATTCGGAATCCATTCCATCGAAATGATGTAAAAAAAAAAAACGCTAAATTTACTTCAATATGTAAGGGCTAACTTATAACACGTCACCAAAGACCCTTCTTGACTCAAGGACAGTAATTCAGTTAAATAAAATTAGCTTTCAGAGATGTTTCAGAACCGATATCTAAGAAGGCAGGCTTACAAGTGAGATGAAAACTGAGAAGCACCATGCAGATGTCCAAAAAGCATCAAAAGGCGGCAGCAGGATTGGAGTCAAGGTTCCAATCCTCCTCTTCAATCTCAAGCTCCTCTTTGCGTCCTGATGACTCCTTCACCTTACGACACTGGGAACATAGGGGATATACGTGTTCCACAGCCATCTGAACATTCCGTAAGCTCGGGGCCGTGATGGTGACGCTACCGGTACTGAAAATTTTCAACACAGCACTGAGATCTGACACTTTATACGTGAGGCCAGGATGCAATTCGGGTTCATAGGAAGAGTTTTTGCGATCCAAGCCAACGACATGCTCTAGTTTCACACCAAATGGGAACGAACACGTGGCGAGGATGTTGACGATACGGTAGTGCCGAAGCTTGACAGGAAATTTAAGTTTCTGAAGAAACCGCGCTACTTTCCGCGCAGCGCGTTTTGCGTCCGGTTCAGTTTTCGACCCGGTGCACGTTACTCTTCCGGAAGACCAGATATGAGCCGTACACATCGGGCGACGAAGCTTCATAAGAACAACATTGGTGGCAGAGCGGTACTGGACGTTGCACCCTTTCAACGCGATCATCTTCAAGTCCAAATGACACCCAACTTTGAAATTGCAAACTATGTTGCGGGGGACGATGTCGATTGTGCCGTCTTCTGGATCCTCTGGTTCATCTCCATTGACTTCGCCATTCATCAATGGAGGAAGATTTTTGTTTGAAACTGGTTCCGCCAACTGGTGCATCCCAGGGACAACACCATTACGAATCATGTGTCTCTCACTCATGAGACTCATTCTTCGTTCGATTTGATGCGATGATGTATCTTCGCAATATCGCGGAAGTCCTGCGGAAGCGACACAAGTCTCAATAAGACTTCGTAATTCACGGAAAATAATACAGCCACCTGTGAGTTAAAGGGATATTAGGATGAACCCGCAATAAAAGCGAGTGAAGTCACACGCGAGCATTATTCCACGATTTCGAACAACTTTCACCGTTATCATCGGAGCGAGGCATCGTCGAAACGACACAAGCACATCACCTGAAACACCAGCAGCTCGATTATTCTACAAGTTCAATAGGAACAGGAATCAATCAGCAAACACGCATGACTGGCGGATCTTTCGTGACGGCATAATTCCTCTATGACAATATTAGTGAGCTCGGTGAGCGGTTCACGCTACGAGTTCAAAAAATTAGCCGGGATCGAATGCACATCTGACCTTCCAGATTTCCTCTCGTACAAATCCAGCTCAAACCACGAGCAAGAACACCTTTCCAGGAACATACACTGTTGACAACAGCATAAAATAATAAAAACACTTCAGATTCGAGAATACGTAGAACTCGGCGATGTCACTCATTCGAGAGCCGTCATTTACCGAGAACTTCCGATGTAACACTGGACGAATATGAGAGACTTCAATAATAATCTCCTGGACTGAAGCAGGAATCCAGTTTAAGAGACGCCGTGCTACTTGAACTTGCTCTGCGGTTAACGGGAATGAGTTCAACGTTTCATAATACAGATGTCGCTATGGCTTTCACATTAGTTCTCCAGTAACCCATCATGATAAGCATGTCCCTCGAAGACTCGCATCTGTATGTAAATCCACGGACATGCGATGTTCTCTTCACCCATATTTCCCAAAATGAAAACTAGTTTTAATGGGAACCAAAGCGCACGGCCATGTCATACTGAAAATAAATTCAGGAAGTTTTTATTATTCCCTACAAGAAGTTGCGTACACGAACCTACTTAATTCTTCCACGAATATCTGGCGGAAAAAAAAGTTGCCTGTTGAAATGGAGTACCTAGATCATTTTTGACAATTTCAATGAATAGAATTCCAGCACACAAATGAAAAGGCCATTCATTTGTTCTCACATTAGCCATTTTATTGCCTCAAATTTCTGTTACTGCGCAACAAAATGAATGAATTTATGAATGGAAACCATAGACAAGATACAAATACACAGATTTGATGAAAAGCCAGAAAAGGAACAAAAATTAATTTGAGCAGCAGGAGAGATCCGTGAAAGCGTCAAAGCCCCCATTTCGAAATCTAATATTGTACAGGTTAACTCTCTCCAAAACTGTATCTGCACAACAAACTTAGGGATACCTCCCCCACCGTGTTATAATGGTTCTCTACAAAAAAAATTTCTTGTCCCTCGAATTTCATGGTAGACGGAGTCCACAGGCGTTGTATCTGATAATCAAACAACACGGAGATGCATGTTTTGGTTCGAGGAATAAATTGGAGGGGAGGTATTTTTATTAACACAGCCAGTCAGACATAACAGGGGGTATTAAAGCAAATTTTCCTCTTTTTAATAATTTTCATCAGGCTTTTGGACCAGAGCAACAGAAAAATTTTCCTGCTCAAGGCTCCATTCCACTCCAGCAAAAAATTATCTGCTTCAGGCTCTTGGCTCCAGCACTCCAAGTCCCTGGGAAATCAAACGTTTCCAAAACTTCCAGCCTTTTCGTCCACCTGGATTTCCTTCATCTCACTCAAAGCTCGCGTTTGGTGAGTGATAGTCACCAAGTTCAAGTGCTGCAAATAAATAAAGGACATCATTAAATTTAATAAAAAGCATCGCACAACTATAAATGAGAAGCCTAATTGTTTCCCACGAAATCCCGTCAAAAATGCACGAGAAGGACGGAAAAAAAAAAAAAAAAAAACGCTCACCAGATCGTGGACACTGCGCAAAAATGCGACGTTCCCTGTTACAGTTGGGATTTTCATCTCATCCCCAGTGCCAAAAATTACAAGAGATCTTGAACGGATTTTTCCACTTGAAAATGTCCGGACTTTAGACGACAAATTGCTTTCGACTATGTCCGGAACAACGATAAGCTTCGTCTCCAATTCTTCTGCCCATCTTTTCTCGTTCGGGCCTCCAACCGTTGTCACGATACTCTTGAAGTCCATGTACGCTGTTTTGCAGCACAACAGCTGTTTTCCTAGAACAGAATGGAATTGCGTCGAATGTCTCGAATACGAGTACTTTATTGCAGCTCTTAAATAGACAATAGGCCTTTAAATGTATTATGTAATACAGTACGTTACAAATTTCTTCAGAAGAGTTATCCTTAGCTCTTTTTGCTTCCCAGAGCAAAAAACAAAAATATATATATACTGTACATATACTGTATATACAAAGCAAAGGTGAATTGCATATTCGAAATGAAGGCTCAAATGAGTATTTTATTCATAATGAAAATGGAACAATTTCAATTCCACACCCCGGGCCAACCTTCAAAAATTTCATCCAACCGGTTCTTCACCCGCGATTCCATCTCCCACTGCAACTGCTGTTTCAAAGTGGGGTTTTCGAACCTGATTCTACGACCCTGTGCATCACAGCCGATTTCATTGTTGGACAAAGCGCTGACATATGCGATAAGCGTCGTCACATCTAAATTCAATCTGTTAAATTCAACCTTTTCCGGTTCAGGTGGTAAATTATCGACGTGGCGAAGTTTCGCCGGATCAACATCAAAGTCTCCCGTCGATGGGAAAATAATCCCTGAAACTCGCACACCGATGGAGTCCAGCGCGTCGGCTACTTTTTTGTTTACTCCCTTGATAAAATGAAAAACTACCTGGAAAGATCACACAAACGTCGATTTCATCGTCAACGATTGCCAAACACTTTTTCAAGAATACCTGAGGAGGTCGAAAGCGAAGCGGGTTGCGAGACGCCATCTCTAGCCAAAGTTCTCCAACGCCTACAATTGTTCTGTATCCAGTCTCTGATGCATCTGAAGTACACAAATACTTTTAGCATTGAATCGAATGTCTATAAAGAATTAATTGCAACTGCTTAGATTTTCATTAATTTTTGATACTGTACATCAAAGCTCTCACCTCTAAAAACGCTGAACGTTCCCATAGGATTCCTAGCAACAACTTTAATCCATGTCGAGCCTTCATCTGCCACAACGTCAACGTCAAGGCAAGAATTCGGCTCTTCTCGCCGGAATTTTTTCATCACAGACTGACATCGTCTCCCAACAGCCAACAAAGCCTCGACAGAATCCACAAGCCCACCGAAATGATCCAAGTTTGAGCTAGTTAATGCTTGCACTGGATTACAAATAGCATTTGGATCCCTTTTCACCTTACAGTAAAGCCGGAAAGAATTTGAATTCTTCATTGTCAAGAGGAAACCCTTAAGTTCATTACCTTTTCCAAATATTTTCTTTCAGCCGACAGAACACCACGTAATTTCACGATTCCGCCAACACTTGTCCATTGCTGTCCAGCGATTTTGTTCAACAAAAAATTGCAGCTCTCGAGACGAGCGTCTAATAACGCGCAATCGAATTCCATTCTCCTTGGACGTACAAAAACATAATTCAGCCCTACATCATCAGGCATCACTAGGATCTTCCAGAACAAACGCTCAAAATCCATCGTGTAGAAATGTGCATTTGAACCAGAAAAACCCAAAAATTAAAAGAACGAATGAAGTTTCCACACCCCAAAAGCCATTTCATTGAAACCAACCTCAACGTATTGCAATTCAAACACAGTGAAAGGATAAACGGTGCATTCGACACGGTGTAATCACTTGGTAAAAATCACTGAATAAGCGTCTCGATCTGCTCTGGAGAACTGGTCAGCATCTTCGTCGGATCGTAGCCGTTAGCAGGATCATTGACTTCCTTGTGAAGTTGTTTATAAATAAGGAGAAGCACTTGCGAACATTTTTGGCGGATGGCATTCCTTGCAGTTGCACTCAACACTGCCGAAACTTGCGTAAGAGTCAAGCTATCCACATGAGCCAAATACGCGTTGAATTTTGCCTGTAGACAAAACAAGAAAAGGTTTGAACGATGCAAAATTATCTTGCAAGTCTGAAATATTCCGTTCAATTCATGTTTCCCCGAAAACATGAATTCTTCCTAGTAAGCGACCGCGTTCAGTTTTCGAAAACGTCATATGAACACTAACGCAAAAATATTCGCTCTTATTTAATGAAATTTAATTTCAACAGTCGTTCATAAAAATGAAATTTCAATAAAATGACGAGTTAAGTGGGTCACCAGGAATCCGAAGAACGAAAAATCACGGGTTTCCTTCAAAATTAAATGACAATTTTCCAGTGGACATTTTCAAACATAATCAGAAAATGAGAAGAAGCGAACTTAAAAAAAAAAATGGTTGGAAGACAAAAGACACCCGTCTTATTTTTACGAAGACGGGGTACCCAGACACTCACGTGAAATGTATTTCCAAATTACTTTACAGAGATCTAATTTCGACTGAAACCTGTTTGATGCATCTACTCAAAAAACTCTACGAAGTTCGATTTCATCTTTGAGGTCTAAAATTTGAAATTTCGATATAAATTAAAAGGACAGTCCGTCCACGAAGGGAAAATAGCTATACAGTACTATACTAACATTGAATGTCTGAATCGCAAGCGGATCCATTCCCGGCAGTTGTGACAAAGGTACGTTGCCGTGAGAAACACCAGACGCACGCTGCTGAAGAACCACGTAAATCTGCCCGAGCCCGAGTCGTTGCACCAAAAATGAAGCTTGTTCGTTCGTCAATGCATCTACATTTGCATCCATCATCGACTTCAGCTTCCCCACCTTCTCGTTCGTGAAGTTATAAAGTGAAAGGGTGGAATGAAGTAAATATAGACAGTTGATCATGTAAGCCGCAGATTCAGCCGTTGTCATCCCGACAACACTCTCTTGCAAGACGGTGAGGAATGGATCTAGGACGGCATTCAGAATCTAGAAGAAAATAAAATAAAATTAGCACTTCAAACTCAATTCGGAGATAGATTTTTCCATTTCGATATGAAAAAACTTTGTTTCGAAGATAAGGCAAAACAGAATCATACGAAGATTCTTTGCAGCATTTACTTAAGAAATATAAAAAAAAGCATTCGTGTTTCCTTGAAATAAAAAAAGATTCTTCCCTATTATTTGCCTCTAAAATTGCACAAGCTCATTATCCGCGTGGATAAAGAAGCATTTTTGAAATTCTAAATCCAAAATACTGTACCATAAACGGTTAGAGGCTGACTTTACGCAAAAACTGAATTTTTCGTCACTAAAACTTCTCAAAAATTACAACCACCGTACATCGTAAGCTGAAGTAACCAAGGATCATATTTTTCAGAAAACGTTGCAGCTTTCGGGCCTAAAAAAACAAAAAGAAACAAATGTGATCGCACAGACTAAATGTTCAAAATTTTTGAAACAATCAAGATTTTACCCAACAGTGCTGTTAATTTCAGAGGTTGCACCAGTGAACAAACAGCGGTTCGTAAAACTCTAGCTGCAAAGTACCGAAGCGAAATGATTCCAAGCCGTCTTTTTCAAAGGTTCCCCATGAATATCAACAGATTCAACGTACCAATGGCACTTCTCGTTGCTCAATCTCTAGCATGGACTGAGCTTGCAACACATCTTTCAACAACGCTGCTACGGTATGAACAATCGGAAGAGGGGCCAAATATCCGACAATGTTCTCGGTTTCATCAACCACACCAGTTTTGAGCTTTTCTGCGAGTGTCACAGCCTGAGTACTCAACGCTGACAGGAAAGTTTTGTGAGTCAGCAAAGCTAAGTCTGAAAGTGCCGCCATCAACGCACCCTTTTCTGGAAGCACCTACAAGAAAACCGCAATAGCGTGAACATTTTCCGCAAGATTAAACGCCATCCGTAATCGAAGACATTTGCCGAATAGCATTTACGGTGAAACCAGCTCACTTGTCGTAAAGTTCCGACATAGAAAGTAACTGTGGAATCCAGCATCGAAAGTTGAACAGCACCCGGTTCAGACAGAACAACCTGCTCAACCCTAGTGCGCAAGGGCCGACATAGTCCTTCCGTGATCTGCCCCATGCTTTTCAACTTCAGCTCTTTCAATGTCTCGGACGCACCTCCTGAAATGGAATACCATTACCAAAGAAATCATCTAACTTAACACTACATAAACCACTTACCAACGCCTTCTTTGCACTTGGAGAGCAACTGATCCAATGCCTCGATTTCGGAAGGCACCGTTTGATGAACCCAAGCCAGCATGTCACCCACATAACGAGGCGGATCGTGCGCTTGCATTTCGATTGGCTTCCTCCCTTCATCTTCACGAGTCATTGCATCGATGAATCCACGCACCATTTCATTTCTCTGGTAAGTGCAATACTCCTCAATTATGTACCTGAATAAAACCAAGCGAAAAGACGTTCTTGTAAATCATATCCAGGTTTCAAAAAAGTGTGTACACCGAGTCCACCAAAATAATGATATGTACTGCATAAATGGGTTGACATAAACTAGATGATATTAACCAGTCGTTAGTCTCGTCATCTTCCGACATCGGGAGATGTCACGACAATTTTTCTTCTTCAGGCAACTCAACTTGAACACCATGCAAAAATCGGAATTAGTATTTTTGTTTTTCACCACGAAGGCTGCTAACATTAATATTTTATGAAATTTTGGTTTTTTAAAAATTTTACTTTAAATTAAGAATAAAACTAAACTTTAAAAATTTTAATATTTATCTGTATAATTTGAGTAATAAATTAATACTTTTACTAGGAGGTAACATTGTCGTCACCTGAATAAAGCCGGACGATCCTGCAGATAAGCCATGCCTTTCACGAGCAATGGACTCATTTCAGTGGGTGAATTTAGTCCTACTCGCATGCGACATTGTTGCTGTGCCCATCGATACAACTTCTCCAGGCCACTTTCCTGAAATGAGATGGATTTTACAAATCGAAGGATATGGAAAATTTTAATTTGGATCATACCTGGAACAACGCCATGTTTTCTCGAATTTCCAGGGCAGCTTTTTGCTGCCCAGTCTGCAACAATACTTGAGAATTCCGATGCACATCTTTTGCTCGGTCCAGAGCGTCAAAAAACTCCGACGATATTCCCCCAGAATCCCTGGCATTACTCAACAATTTCTTCTCCTCCGCAGTCAGGAAAAACGTACGACAGAAGCCGTCACTTAACGCTTTGTGAACGTCGATCCTTTCTCTTTCCACTTTCAGCTCATTCGTTGCTGAGATCAAGTCTTGAACGGACGTTTTGCTTGTGATGAGGCGATCCCGCATTTGGACACAAGTCTGGTTCATCATTTTCGTTTCCGAGTACAGTAATTCCAAAGAATCTTTGATATCTCGGAAACTTTCTAAAAACTCCTTGTTGATGTCGAGGCTTCTCTTTTCAATGTCTCCACGGAGATTTCTCCTGGTTCGCAGATTGTTTTCGGTGAAGAAATTGGACAGCTCATTCAATGAATCCAACAGGTCCTGTAAAAAAAAGAAGAATCATAAATTCGGGCATCTAAGCTACGAAAAATAAAAATTCACCTTATCTGTCTCTAGCCTCGTGTCGAGGATTTTCGTCAATTTCCGCGACAACGGATTTTCACGCGATGATCCTCCGATACTCGTCACGTCCGCCATGTCGGCAGATTACTATTCAATTATATCCGTCGAGTGTTGCATTAAAAATATTAACGCAAGCCAAAAAAAATAAAAAGGAAAACATTTCACCAATTATTTTTTTCTGTCTTGCTTTGAATTTTAGACGCGGCGGAATCTCAACACATGTTCACTAGACCGTCCGAAGATTCCTTTCCGCAAGACCGAATGAAGAATACCGAACTGGATAGTTATCATATAAGCAGCGGATCTAATTTCGTTCCGGTTAACCGGGTGGCCAACCCATTTGTCGCTTCCCCATAACGTGAATGTGCAAGTGAAACACACTCTGAGCACCGTCCTTCCCGTTGTTGATCACTGGGGAATACATTGCATAAAAACGCAAAATATCATAAATGAATAATTTACTTTCGTGAAAAGAGGTTCGAATCTTGTTCAGAAGCTACGAAACTCAGCCAGTACGAATAAACAAAGCCGAGTCAGATTAACCTCCGACTTGACATTAATTTCCCCATTGTAACACCAACATGCGTAAGAAAACGCAAGTTGGACCTAACGAATGGGAGGGTGCATAATAGATGCCTCACCAAGTCTGTATCCATCCACAAGGTTTTCTTTCTTGGCCACGTCCTTCGCAACGAGTAGCAAGTGTCCCAATAGCTGAAAATGAAATCCGTGAGTGAGTAAATCGAGGAATAATATTTTTTCTTAATCGGAGACTATCATGTTCCCAACCCTCAACGAATTATTTAATGTTCCTTCCGATTAGGAGAACTGTTCAAAACACGAATTTTCATAGATTTACTTATTTATTGTGGTCTATAAAAAATAAATACAACTCGCCCAAATTTCCGATATATTTCGTCACTAATAAGATTGCACTGAGGTGGTTTGGTTATACATATTGACTTTGAACCTAGATCACGCGGAACTTCAACAGTTAATTTCTCAGAAAATGGAAGCACAATAAATTCAGGATTTATGCATCAATTCATCTTCTCAACACGGATTTTACCTTTTGAAACCGGAGCAAAACTAGCCAGTTCACCATTCAAAACAAGCATCTAAATATTTCAATTAGAAAACAATATGTCTTCATTTAACCTGAAAAACCAGAAAATGAAGATAATTTGGCACCTCAAGATTACCTGAAAGGTTTTCGGACATAGAAAGATTCTGGCTCAAAAATCGCTCAAGGTTATCGTCTCGATGACGCATTACCTGGGCATCATCTTGATTCACATCATCCAACATGGCGATTCGTTTCCTTGGGATCACAAGAAAATGAACAGGGGCTTGCGGGTTAACATCACGAAACGCAATGCACTGCTCATCCTCGTGAATAATATCCGCGGGTATAACTTTGTCGATAATTTTCGAAAATATCGTCTCGCCACCTTTCGTTGCTTTCCGCGCCTTCTCTACTTCACTCGACATTATACGACCAGAAAGCCACGAAACCTAATCCCGAGTAACAAAATTGAAGACGATCATACAGAGGTCAAAGAGTAAAATAATAAATAAAACTCACACAGGGCCGTGAACGCACTATCGGAAGTGCAACACTGCGTAAATAAAATAGTGCACTCATCGCCGCTTCCTAATCACCGAAATTTATCAGGATTCGTCACGAAAAGCACTGTAGGATTCACTGGTACAACATTGCTTCTTTTAATTTTGTCCGTAAAATTCTGAACACATTGATTCCCACAACACCGTCGTCAACACTGCGTCCAGTGCACGCTGCCTCCGTATAACCGTGGATCAGTCAAGGGATATAGTAATGCAAGCCAAGCTAAAAAGCCTCCAAATAACGCCATTCGACGAATGCGTCCTTCAATTCCATCGGAGTACCAAATAGCAGTGAAGTCGGGGAAGCCCATTGCATTGCAAAATGCATGAGCTATCAGAGGACTTACGAAGTGACCTGCAAAATTTTCAAGTTTTCTGATGCTCAACAAACGGTACCAGTCCAGTACACTCTTGCAAAAACAGAGAACGTTAATGCATCATTTGGGATAGAGCTTATTTTCCGCGACTTCAGTTGCTTCATTAAACCCCTTCTAATGCTCTTGAAATTTCTAAGTATCACTAGCATGATCATAAAAATTGAAAAATTTCATTCGCTAACATCTTATTCCACTACCGTTTTTTCTGAGAAGTAAAAAGTGGTTTTATTCTGAAATTAAGCAGGATTTTGAACATACATTTTGTACACTTGCTTTCGGAATCGAGTTTCAAGAGAAAAACCCCTAATATCGAATTCAAGTTTTCCGAAGTTTGGACTTCGATCCGTCTACAAAAAATTAGCCAAACTTCATCAAGCTGACGTAACTGCATCCAGAATAACAGCGGAGAACCTTAATATGGAAACAGAAATGGAAGAGAACTTCCATTGAGCTCCTCATACTTGAAAATGTTTATGCACGCCCGAATTTGACGAAGTATGAAATGCGTGAATGATAATACGGCATTTGCATCATTCATGAAGGATATTACCAACAAACTCATTTCATCACATGAATAAAAAAGCGCGATAACTCACCAGTGCGCATGAGTAAAAATGAGGAATAAGCACCGAAAAGTGTCGTGTACCCAAATTGGAACACTGAAATACAAGCAGATGTCAAATTACGAACCAATGATGGCATTCCAAAGATTTCAAAACTAACCTGCCATCAGTAAAGCAGTTTTCACGGGAATTCCTTTCCCCACGCTATCAATGACATGGTGAACATGGGCTAAAACAAAAATTTACGTCAGTCACCGTGCTCGGAAATATCAACTTCAAGATTTATTTCTTGAATAAAGAAACTTTCTCTTAATTCGAACAGTGAGAATATCAAATTCTGAACGACATCTTACCTACGCCAAAAAATAGCGGCGAGACCATCACAAGACGCAAACATCTCGTGGATTTAGACAACATGGCAATCAAGCAACTTCTATACACAAGCTCTTCTGAAAACGGTGCGACGACATAGTTTCTCAGCCAGAAAATGTCGAAAATGCTTCCCCTCCAATAGCTAAGATCTGATGCACAAACCGAAAAAGAAAGTCATACAAACAACAGCTCAAATAAAAAATAAAAACTTCATACCACATAGTTTTTTAATCATTTGCTCCTGCCAGAGAACAACCAAGGGTCCTAAAAACAGAAGCGAAGTCAATAACACCGGTAGAAATGACGCCGACATAAGATGATCCGTTCGCAGTCCAGTAAGATCCTTGAATTCCTCGAAACTCTAACGATGGAAAAATGCTTTACGAATAAAGAGCGACCTTGACTATTAAGAGTCCAGAATTACTCACATCTGCATCGGAAAATGTATACGTGTAAATGCAAGAGACGATGCAGGACACGCACACGCTAGCAAACCTTCGCTTGACGGTTCTGGGATCATCTCTGCGATTACGCTGGCATTAAAAAAGGGAACTCCGTCAGGGGCAAAAAACTGACCTTGGTAAACCAGGTTTCGGTGTCCAGATGTACAAAGCAGCAACGTAAAAACAAGATAAAAACGCTCCGTGAGCAAAGGAAACGTCCATATTCTCTCATGGATTCCGGTGTAAAGAATTGTCGAACTTCGAGAAAAAAATCCGATATTTTAGCGACGATCACTGTGCGATAACAAGAGGAAGTAAAATTGAAGTAAATCAGAATACGCGGTTTCAATAAAAATTGTAAAAACGAACGAGGACTTTCAAGATGACCTTGCGACGATTAAAAAAAAGTTTCAATCCCACCGGAATACGGGATTGGGTTTGTCGTGAATACCATACTTCATCTGAAGAATCTCACGGGGGATCTTGACACGATGTGAACACAAAAAATTGAGGAACAGCGGCAAACTTTCGGGTGAAATCCGGATCCCAAAAGTTAATATTGAATTGACCACTTCTTCGACGTTTCTCACGTCTCCTCGAACACCTACCGTAGAATACATAAGAAATGATACATTAGGACTACTCAAAACAACTGCGAATTAACCGCTCCTTACAATGGTGGACAAGGAGACCATTCAGGAGTGGCGCGAGGTAATCGTGCAAGTTGGGGTATTTTAACACAAGCTCAATCATCCGATGATAAAAATCTACGTCATCTCGATCAACGGCGTCCTTCACGAGATTCACAACCTTTCCCGGTAGAATTTCGATACAACGCGGGTTCTCTTCAATTATAACTTCGGCCATCCGTCGAAGACTGAAATTGCTGCTCAAGAAACATGGCCTCCAAAGATTAAGGGCCGGAATGTTATAGCATCCTTTGAAAAAAATCCGAACGTTGTCCACGAGGTTCTTCAAACGAACTAATTTTTCTTCAACCGGGATAGTCACGGCGTCCCACATGAAATGCGCTGCCATACTGCTGATTTTTCTTTTTTCGTTCGGATACCGACAATATAGCTTGGTCAAGATGTCGACAGAAGAGGAGAAATCTTTCTCAACAAACCACAAGAACTCTGCATCGTACTGCTGGAAATTCAATACGCTTGGCACCGATGCAGGTCCGCAGAGAATGAAAAGTAACCGACGGCATTCTTGGATGGTCCTCAAATCTCCGGAAGATGCAGAACATTTTGCAAGATACGTCAGGACTGTTACCAGAGTTTTTCCCGACAGTTCCGCTCCGAATTCATCGAGCGTCTCTAGAACTATTAACAATTGATCGCCACTCAATGTGGAGACAAACAACCGCCAATCTTTAGATTTAACGTCTTTTTCGATCATTCCTAAGACGGCTCCCTTGAGGTCGGTTCTCGAATAGTACGGGCTGCTGGACAAAGTTTGGCATCGCCGGTACGAGCCCGAAGGCACCGCATTCCTTATGAATGTAGAGGACAATCCCACACACGAACGAATCCGAGCCACAATTCTTCGACAGATCAACAAGTTCATCGGAAACAACTCCTTTCGCGTCTCGGGAAGGAAAATTTTAAAGGCTGGCAATTATTTCTGAACAGCGGGATTGATCTATACCACTCGGCTCCGTTGGAATCTGAACAATATACTGCTCAACACTCATCACAGGACAATTAAAGTAGACAGTGACATCGAAACCGACATACCCCTCCTGTGTGTTTCTTCTTCCAACAGCCACTCAACTCTGAGCTTCCGGTTCAACGCCAAGCGTGCCTACGCCATTTTCTCTCAGAGCCACTAGCGGCTTTCAGTGAGTGACTTCAACTCCAAGGGTATCGATTCCAGGAAGCGTTCAATGCCTTCTATGACAAAATAAATTTGAATCTTGTCGACAAATTTTTTTAAAATTCTAGATTAGCATAATTATGTTTTATTTAAATTGTGCATTGTCTTCCTGCCAAATTTTAACATCATATTTTTAATCAACTGCATGCGTTATTCATAAAGTCATTCTGTAATGACCTTGGGTGAAGGAAAGGAAGTGAATAGCCCACTAGCACATCGGCGTGAAAGTCAAGGGCGGTGAGTTAGAACTATGCTAGAACGTCCCGGTGTAGCAGGCAGGGCGTACTCCCCAGGTACAGCGTACTCCCCCTGCAGGAGGATTAGTCCACATCCGCGGAGTGCGATTCAGCAGAGGCTCTTCTGCAGTGATCACTTAT
>CAJPEX010000066.1:189939-219286 GCA_905338405.1 Notodromas monacha | reverse complement strand
TAAAGTGAAGGGTGTTGTGGTCGTTAATATGACTACAAGGTTCTTCATGAATGGTAGACCGGACAAAAAGTAAAGAAATGTTACGTTCGGTACCGGGGATGCAGGTTAAAGCACATAAAAAGTGCAATAATACCTGGATAGAATAAGTGAATAAGAATAACACTCTTCCGTTATATCAGCACACCAGCAGTGTAAACAACCATCGTCTCTGAGAGATGGAATGCAACTGCCATCTTATTTTTCAGGTGTGAAGGTCAATGATGCCTCCTTCTCTCTTCATTTTTTCCAAACAAGTGTTTCCTTTCCACCCCCTATATACTCAAGCGCCATGCTGTCTGTAAACTTCCAGAGTGGTGGGCCATCTGGCGGCCACGTTTTGAGCGATATATCTTAAACTGTGTTGACAATTTTTTAGGTTTGTATGTGCAATAATTACATTCAAAGTACATGCTATGGAATGGTTGGAACTACGTTGAAACGGAATGTTGGATTTTTGCAGTACACGAGATGGAATTAACATTGAGTGAGGTATGTCCTGTTGTAGGCATACGTTGGGATATGCAACCGGCACTCCGCGACGTAGGCCTACGTTGCGACAGCGCGACGTAGCCTTATGTCGCGATGTCCCGACATAGGCCTACGTTGGGATATGCAACCTGCATGCCGCAACGTAGGCCTACGTTGTGACAGAGCAATGAAGGCTTCCGTTGCGATGTCCTGGCGTAGGCCTACGTCGGGAGGTACCATGGTACTCTGCTGGATTTCTGCTGAATGTAGAAAAAAGGCAAGTGCACAATATATTTCGGGTATTACTGTAATTTATTCTTCAAAACATGCATTACAATATTAGCATGAATACACAACAATATATATATATACACGTTCACTCCAAAAAATGTAGGAAACGTAACGTTGCAATTGCAAATTTTCATAAATGAATTTCTTGAAAAATCCATTCCTGATCTATGTCTGACGTATCCATTGACTGACGATTTTGAACTTGAAATTTAACATGAAATGGGAAAACTGTGGCCAGGATCTCAGATGTTATCCAAAAACTATTTTACGAATGAGGAATCAACGATGATCAGTTGTTGAGAACTCCTTCTAATAATTAAAGGAAATGGGGATCGGAGATTTAAATCGTTTTCCGCGACTTTCGAGGGAAACACAAAAGTTACTCTGTGAGAGTATTTCAAAATGATATTTTTTTATATTCACACACAGTCGATACAACAATATTCTACAGAGCAAAGCGGCGTAGAGTCAGCGTTCCGACAAGGTCTGGTGCGATCAACCCAAAGCAACATAAACGGCACCTGTATATATAGCCTCGGCCGGCCATGGCCACATGACGCGCATAGAGAGCCGATTCGGATCGGGGATGTCACGCTTTGTTTCTTTAAAGGAAGGAAGCGTGAGCGCGGTTGAAAAGAGTTCCGTCAACAACGGGATTGGGAAATATAATTGCTAGCGCACCAGGCGCAGCCAAGCGTAGCGGAAATACATTAGATTAAAAGGGTCACGCGTAAAGTGAAGGGTGTTGTGGTCGATAATATGACTACAAATCTCCCCTGGTAAACGAGAAAAAGCTCCTGCGTACCAAGTTTTCTCAAAGTGTTTCAGTCAGCGGGAAAAAGGATTGAGTTTTTGTTCGATTCCCACACCTCCCCTGATCACGTCTCAGCAATGCTGAAAGACATTACACAGGAAAACGTTCTCATGGGGGAGCAATAACAGTGGTAATAACAACCACACATGCCTCCCCCAACTTCTTCAGGTTCACCAGGAAGCTGCAGAGGTCTGGCATTGCAATGCCTGAACCTCAGTTCACCTTGCACCCCCTTGCAGGTATGTGCTCTTGACCCCCTTAAGCCCTATTGTAAAACCCACTTTGTCAAAATTTTGTTTGAATTGAGTGTTTTTTCGCTTGCTTTTTTGCTAAAATTAGCTTAATTTCCCATTCTCGGCGTTTTTGTTTGGTTTCGGGTCGGTTTTCGCGGTGAATTTTGCATTTTTTGTTCGCGGATTTCGTTCGCGAGATACGTTAAAACAATCAAATTTTACGCGAAATGCGGTTAAAAATGAAAAAAGTACACGGTTTGTTTGTTTCTAGGTCATTCAAGGAAGGTTTTCTGCGAGTTTTGGACATCTTCACCGTTTGGTTTACGAGATCTCGGCAAAAAGGTGATTTTCCTTAGACTCTTCAACTAAATTGGATCAGTTCTGATCTTAGTGAGTCTTTGTGAATTTTTGTAACAGGCAACAAGAATGGCGGTGTTCACAGTATCTGCGCTGTTGGTGGTCCTGATGATGCATCCAGATGCGTCATACGGCAGGTGTCTGGTCCAAGATGGCCGACTGCATTGCACAGAGGCTTGTGATGCAGACGAGGTCCGTGCCACCAAATTTGATGGCCAGATTGTTCTGACGGGGCGGGTCCTGGACTTTGGATGCCTGGACTTCTTCGGAATTAAGGTTTGTGGGGTAGAAACCAATTTTGGAACAATCTTCTTCAGTTTTTGTGGTTTTGTCCAGAAAGTGGAGTTTTTGGGGCCCACTAGATGTGAAGGCAATTCTCGAGCCTCAGTGGTGGATCCTGTTAAGTTCTGTGTTGGTCGTGAGGCTACGACAGAGTTGCCGTCTTCTTTGTTTGTGCCAGCGACTGTAGAACTGACAGTGGCAGAGGCGTCGGTGACGGCGACGTTGGCGGCATCGACTGCTCTTGTTACGGCAGTGACATTTACTGCAACCTCCAGCGTCGCAACCAACATCCAAGATCCTGTTCCGGTCTCGTCAACTGCTTTGGGAGTGCTGACAACGAGTTTGCCTTCTGGAATAATGACACATACTACTCCGTCTCCTGGTAAGAGCTTTGGAATAGCTCTTGACCATTAAATCAGAGTATACAATCAGATTTTGGTTTTTTATAGTTCCGACCAAGCCTTCCATCATTGTCTCGGTACTAAAGAATCTGCCTGAGACTAAAATCGTTACTGGAGATTGGGCCAACATTACGGTGACAGTGGTTGAGGGGAAAACGGTCTTGGGGGCGGAATTTGCCACTGAACTGTTTTCTAACTGGGCCATAGGACTGATTAGTGGCCTTAGTTTGAAGGTTTTCGGACTAGCAACCGGGTGGATTGCCTGGTGCTTGAGAAAAAAGGTACTTTCGTTTTTCTGCACTTTTTGTTGTCCATAAACAATTTTCTTGCATGGCTTCTGTCTTTTAACCAACTTTAAAATACTAACAGTACTGTCCCAAAAATTGTCAAAGTAAAATTGACACTAAGACCAAACAAAAAGTTGAAGAGATTGAGATGAAGGATTTATCTCTTGGCCCAATGATAGTACGCGAAACTGCTGTTAATGAGATTCAGGATGGGTTTGCGACCATTAGGTCACGTATACCTCGCATGACAACCTTTAAACCAAGTAAGACTTAGCTGGGAATGCAAAAATCCTTGTTGTTGCATGATTGCATGTCTCCCTTGGTGTTTCTTGTTTTTTTTCTTCTCCAGCCTTGGTTGCTGTCGTACCTGAGGAGAGCGGAGGAACTGTGGCAAATCTTGACGCCGCCGATGACTCCAGCATCGTCTCCTGTACCACCGCAATCGTCGGTTGACCTGGTTTCCGACCTCATCTCGTTGGACATTGTTCCAGAATTTCTTCCACCTCCAATTGGTTTTCTTTCGGAAGTGGAACCTGTTATTGAAGAGGCTCAGAATTCGGCGGTTAATGTCAGTTCCGATGACTTTGTTTTGGTCGACAGGGAATAGGCGTGTAAGCGTTAGGAATCGGAAATAAATGAGCTCTGTACAGAGAGAAATTCTGCCTTGAAATCAATTTAATTCGTACTCAGGGAGAGAATTCCTGTGGAAGGGTTCATGCGGATTCTGGGATACTTCGGTGCGGGTCGGGAAGGGATGGATTCTGTCACAAGTTTGACACGCGCCAACATGTCATTCAAATCTATAGCTTCTAAACGCCTTCTTCTCTGTAAAACATACCGTATCCTTGCCAAACAAAAATATACAATCGCGATAAGAATTATTGTTAGTAAAATAATTAAAACAATGAGATAAATATAACCATTATCCCAAAAATGCAATTGTAATTCACTAATGTCCTCAATAATTGATTTAATTCCTGGGACATTAGCCAGGATTTCATTAATTGCATTTATCTCAATGTTTTCCAATCTTGCGGTCATTTCAAGAAATGGCCAATTAATCACAGTATAACGACAATTAGGTCGAAATTGGATAATACCTGAGTAAGGCAACTTGTAGGTATTCTCTGATGCTTGGGCGTTTGTTTCAGAGCAGTATTGCGTAATTTGCCCTTTGTCTGAATCTATAAAAGCAAATTCGTCTGCATCTAACTGAATAACAGTATTTTCCGGTACTCTAGTTTCAATTAAAGGGCATTTACTTTTAATTGTAGTTTCTAGATCTCTGTTCTGAATTGATTTAACACAATCGTTTGCTTCGTAAACAGGAGGTCTAGGAAACTTACAAAGTTTGCACAATGCATGACCGTTTTGTGGCAAACATAAGGGTAATTCACCTGCTTGTAAGGCAAACATTTTAGTACCCTGAGTAAGCAAATAAGGCTCTGACAAGTTCACCTTACGCCACTTAGGCACTCTGTACAATTGTCGTTATCCTGTAATGACAGGTTTCATTCGTTCCACACCCGTCCATTGCTCCGATAGTCAATGGATGAGATTTGATTAGTATTAACAATTCCTGCACTGGCAATACATAAATCGGTGGCTTATTTACGGCCTCCAATACTTTGCTCAATGCGGTGTTCACATATTCATCATAATAAATGAAATTGGGGAAATGGAAATTATGTATCCGATTGATATCCTGTAGTAATGATGATATAACCTCATTTGCTTGGTCTAATTCCAGACCCTAACTTAGTGTTAGAAACCATGAATTGGTAGAATTAAATTTTGCTTGTGCCACTCTATCTGCTAAACTGATACTGTTTTTGAAAACCTTGTTTGTTTGCAATACGTATTTCAGAGAAGTCAACAACTGTACCCTTTTTTCTTGTGAGACAGTTCCTTCTATCTCGTTTTGTCTTCTTTGCAATATCAGGAGTAATCTGGTGAATGTCGCATCTCTGGGGAAATTTCTAGGTTCAGTATTGATTCTATGTTTCAGATTTTTAACTTTATTGTTTAAATCAGTATTTTTGGCTTTCAACAGACTATATAAAGCACTGTCGATTGTTTCGTCAGGTGGGGCTTCAGTTTTGATACAATTGAAAACTTTAGTTGCAATGATATCGGACTGCTTTACCAATTCTCCAACATCTATTGAGGCTTCTAACGTCCAATAACTGTTAGGTACACAAATCGGATACATCTCTTCCAACACAACGCCCACGCTACCTGGAAAGTTGCGTATGGGGGACGTTTTGTCAAACCAGTTAAGATTCGACGACTTACCTTTATTGTTAGTAGGGATTTCCTTAATCGTGAGGGAATACGACACATCCAAAGTGAATATACAAAGATATATTTCCACGAAATTTCTATACACTTCCATAATTTCTGTAATATCGGAACGATGTGTATTCCTTACCGGCCAACTGCGTACTGCTGTTGTGCGCTTCTCATCATTCTTTCGGGGACTTTGTCTTTTTTCTGGCTTGCTTGGCCTTGACAAGCTCAACCATGCATGCCTGTTGCCTTGTCAGAGGTCGTTGCCAGAATGCTTTTGTTTCTTTCTTTGGCCTTGTTCTGGTTGGCAACACATTTTCAGAGTCCAAATGACGTAGAGAGGGACGATCAAGTGGGTTGGGCTCCATTTTTCTCTTTCCCTTATCGTCCTTCTGTCTTTCCATCTCTTTTTCTTTTTCCTCTTCCTCTGCTGCTTCACCTTCCTCTTCTTCCTCTTTGGATTGCGTGGATGGCCTTCTATCCTTTTTCTTGCTGTCCTTTTTTTCTCTAAATCTTTTCCACTTTTCTCTGTTTTTTACCTGCCTCGGGGTTAATGCAACCGCACCTCTTTCTTCTTCCTGTGAAGTTCTTTTAGGTGTTTCTTCACTTCTTTCCGTAAGTTGTTTCATTAATTCTGGTGTGCTTGAGGCAGGTGGGTGGCCTTGTTGAAGGACAGTCTCGGATAAGCTTGGTAGAGTGTCCGTAGTGGCATCGAAAAATCTTCCTATCTTGTCAGTAACTTCTCCGAATATTTCCTTGGTTTTTTGGAATATTCCAGATTTTCTTTCTGGAGATGCTGGTATTACTGTTGCGTCTAGATCAGGTACTGATACGAAAGAGTCTTCTTGTTCAGACTGAGAAGCAGATGAGTCTTGTCTAGATTCTTTCTGTTTCTTTAAGATTGATTTTACTGCCTGTTTATACACTGGATGTTTGTGGATTTTTGAACCCAAGGTTTTTCTATGGTGTTCTCCTCCTGTTGTCGTAGTCGGTAAGGCAGTTTCTTCTTCATCAGTCTCCCACTGTTGTTCTTCGGAACCCTGTGGACCTTTCCATTTCCATTTTGGGGCTAAATCTGTTTCATCGTCATCATCCATTATTTCTAAGATGTCTTTCTCTTTGGAAGGTGTTGGTGAGGGAACTGGTGAGGACCGTCATATCTTATACAGTTGTACGTAACTGATGTGAATCACGTCTGTCCAGTCTGGATTCTTGTCATCTTGTACCCTGATAACAACCGGGTTTATTTTATCGATGACGCTATATGGTCCTTTGTATTTTGGGGACCATTTTCTGCCTACAAAAGTGGCTGCATCATGACGTTGTATCCATACCTTGTCGCCTAGTTTGTAATTGGCGCCCTTTTTGTGTGTATTTATTCTGTCTAAATACGACGCCTGATTTTTCCTAATTGCTTTCTGAGCACGATCGCGTATCAGTTCAAATTCTTCTTTTTGACTTTCATTTCTAATTTCGTCGAGCTGAGCCTTGTCCATATACATTGGAACCCAGTAATTACGGGGTTTCATGCCAGTAACTACTTCGAAAGGCAAAGCCTGCAAAGCTTTGTGTTTCGATGAATTATGCACCCATGCGGCAAACTTTAATAGTTCGTCCCACGTTTGCCTGTTATCTGGATCCAAGTACAGGGCCAGATACTCATGTAGCTCGCGATGGGCTCTTTCATTTTGCCAGTTTCCTTGAGGTCAATACGCGGTAGTGGTAGTGGCCTGTGCTCCGATGAATTTTGCCATATCCCTAAATATGCTGCTCAGGAAATTGGTCCTGCGATCAGTCAATATTTTCTTAGGTGGCCCAAATAGGCATACCCAGTTGCTCAGAAATAATCTGGCGGTTGTTAATGCTGATGCTTCTCTCATGGGAGAGAAGACTATCCATCGGGACAATCTGTCCTGGATTACTAGGATGTATCTATTTCCTTTAGAGCTGCTTGGGACCAGTCCCACTACGTCCATGCTTACCTCTTCGAAACATTGTTTCGGCACGCCCGTTGTCATATACGGCATTTGGTGGGCATAGTGCTTATTCGCTTGACAGGTTTTGCAGGTTTTGATGTAATCACCTACATCCTTTTCCAAATTTGTCCAGGCAAACTCTTGCCTGAGAGCGTACGTTGTTCTATCTATTCCGCTGTGTCCCATCGCCGGGGGATCGTGAAACAATGCAATAATGCGCGGGCGCAGAGAGGGTGGGACCCAGATACGCTGGCCCTCTTTCTCCTTTTTTATGATCAATCCCTCCTGCCTACTGTAATGCTTGCCTGAAGGGGCGTTGCCTACTTTCTCTGTTTCTCTGGCGATGAGGTCTCTAGAGATGTACGGCAACAAGTCCGTTCTTTTAAAAGCAGGTGATAGATACGCGCATAGCTTCTTGACTTTCTCTGGTGGGAATCTACTCAAAGCATCCGCGTGTGGAATACTTAACCCTCTCTTGTATTCTACTGTATATTCGTATTTGTTGAGGGCCATAAACCACCCAATGGCTCTCCTGCTGTCGCTGTTTTTCTGTCGGGCCAGATATGGGATCGCGATGTGGTCCGTTCTGATTTTAAATTTATGTCCCCACAGATATGATCTAAATTGGGAGACTCCATAATATACAGCAAGGAGTTCTCTATCGGTATTGGAGTATCTAGATTCAGTTCCATTTAAAGTCCTAGAAGCACATCCTATAAGGACTTCCTTCTTGTCCTTTTTCTGAGTCAGGATTGCACCTATGGCATGCCCCAATGCATCTGTTGTTAAAATATACTCTTTGTCGAAATCGGGAAAGGACAGGATAGGGGCGTCTAAAAGACATTTGGTCAGGCATTTCTTTGCCTCTTCCTGTTCTTGACCCCAATTAAATTCCTTGTCATTTTTTAATAGACTATACAAGGGCCTCGATTTTGTTGCAAAATCCTTGATGTATGATCTAAAATAGCCTACCAAGCCAAGAAATGCTTGAACGCCTTTGATATTTTTCGGCATGGGGAAATTTCGAACTGCATCTGTCCTTGCAGGATTTACCTTAATACCCTTGTTGCTTATTAAAAAACCAAGATACTCAATCTGTGTTTTAAACAGTTGAGATTTGGAGAACTTTATTTTTAATCCGGATCTATTTAATCTACAAAGGATATCTTCCAGGTGTGCTACGTGTTGTTTGGCTGTTTTAGAGTAGATCACTATGTTGTCCACGTAAATGTATGCATAGGATCCTAAACATCCATCCAACACAAGATGCATTAGGCGTTGTTCCACGTAAATGTACGCATAGGATCCTAAACATCCATCCAACACAAGATGCATTAGGCATTGGAAAATACTAGGGTTATTTTTCAGACCCATAGGTAACCTTACAAATTCGTAATGTCCCATGGGAGTGGAAAAGGCGGTTTTCCACCTTTCGTCTTCTCTGATCTTAATATTGTAGAATCCGTGTAGCAAATAGAGGGCAGAAAAGAATTTCGCCGATCCTAATTCCTCAAATATCTGACTGATTCTTGGCAAAGGGTGAGGGTCAGTTATCACATGCTCGTTAAGTTTGCGAAAGTCGACCACCATCCTCCATCCTCCATCTTTTTTCTTGACCATTAAAGTCGGGCTATTGTAGGGGGAGGTGGAGGGTTGGACAATTTTGTTGTCGAGGAGATCTTTGACGTATGCTCCTAACAGGGATCTCATCTCGTAAGGGATGGGGTACTGTTGGGTGTAAACTGGAGAGTCTGTGTCGAGGGGAATATCTGCCTCGTACATGGGGCACAATCCTAGCTGGTCAGATTTTTTCGCCAGCACATTACGGTATTTAAGCAGCATTTTCCAAACTGTCTCGATATATTCGGAAGGACACTCAGAGGATTCCAAATTTTCATCTATGAGTTGTTCTAAATTTTCCTTCTCTAGATTCCCATGTATTTTAATTTTGTCGCTCTTTTCTGCTGCGTTCTTGGATGTCTTGTAGATTCTCTTTTTTCTTGTGTTCGTCATTGAAGTGGCCAGTTCGATACCGTTGACGGATCCGATGCCAACCATTATGCGCGGGGTAACTAGTACATCCCGGTCAGTGACATTTAGACATAAAATCCTGATGTTTCCATTTTGCACTTTTGATGAACTTTTCGCGACGATTATACCCCCATTCTGGAAATTATCGACCAAGATGGACCGGTCCGCTAGAGCACGCCCTATATCCTTGTTAGGCCTTACCCAGAGGACAGACTGAGAATTTCCTGGTATAGTGCATGTGTTGATGGGATATACCCGGACAGATACTTCCTTAAGTCCAGTGATTTTATTTATTTCCTTACGGAGGCAAAAGCCTTTATCTCTTTCTGAAAAGAAAGGGATACAGACCCTGGACATGATTAAGCACTTCTTCCCAAAATTTATCCCAGCATTTTCAGCTCGAAGCACATCATGCCCTAATATACCGTCAAATGCTCTATCCGCTATCTCGGTAATTAAGAGAGTCGCCTTGGCAAGGAGTAAGTCCGTAAACCACAAGATTGCGTCTAAAGATCCCCGTACAGGTTTTTTCTGATCTTCTATAGTTGACAAAGTCAAACCAGGGGTTTGCGTCACGGTATCACTAGTTACAAAAAGAGGAGAGATCAACGATACCTCAGATCCAGTGTCAATTAGGAACTTGACAGGGACAGCAGTTACAGATGTTGACAATAGAACGACCAGAAGCTTCGGGGATTTGGAAGGTCCGGTGAACAGTCGTTTCCCGACTCGTTGCCTGCGGATTCCTCAGTCCCTTCAATCTGTAGGCCCTCCAGTTGTTCCTTTGTGAAATGAACCCGAATACTTCGATCCAACCTCACTGTATGGCTGCTGCTTGGAGATCTTGCTCCTTTCCTTCCCTTGCCTTTTTGTCCTTTGCCCAGATGTTTGGCATGGCCTGGGCTTGACGATCTGGAGTCCGGGCTTTTGCTACGACTCGGGGATCTCCCTTCACGGGACCCTCGAATCACACGCGGGATCCCGTTATCCGCTGGAAGAGAGAGCATTAGCCTTCTTCCCCTAGGGGGAGGTAAAGCCTTTCGCTGTCCTTGGTAGCCACTCACACCAACACTTGACCGAAATTTGCTACGCGCCCTACATTCAGTCGCGTAGTGACCAGGTTTTCCACAATTATAACAGGTGCGCACTGTCTGATTAACACTAGTTGTTACTGAAGTTCGGAAAACTCTGCGCAATTCGGCCGTTTGTTGGAACTTCCTCAGTTTCTCAACATTAGTGGCGGCCTCTATCGCCTGCTCTAACGTTACTGGGACCATGCTGAATCGCTTTATGAAATCAGGCTGCAAACCTGCCATAAAATGACTCAGCATGATCTCATCGATCTGAGCCATTTGACAATCATGTCGCAAAGTCTCTTCAGCCAACATAGGGTTAGCAACAATTTTTGGCTCAGAATTCTCAACTCGCAAAACTTTTATTTTACTTGGGGCTTCTCCCAACATTTCAAGACCAATTTTCTTAATGCGCACCAAATAATCCAGGATATTTTCCAGGTCACCTTGCGAAATTTTCTGTAGTTTTAGCACGCCCAATCCCATCAGATCACCACCATATGCCTTCTCAAGAGCCCTTACTATCGTAGGATAAGGTTGGTCTAACAATCCTGGTGTAGCATTGTTTAAAAACTCCTTTGCTTTTCCAGTTACTCTTTGACGGATAACAGATCTCAAATGTGCGTCAGTAACCTCGCAATCGGCTAGAGCTAGGCGGACTTTGTTCCACCAGTCTACCCATGCGCCTTTGGCTCCTGAGAACATTGGGATGTTAGCCAGGATATTATTGGCGACATTTTTGTCACCTTTATAAGTACTGGAATCACGTAGAGTCTTCATATTAAAAAAGACTACCTCGTCCTTCGTAGGATCGTCTAATTGGTTTAAGGTAAGCTCTCTTGATTGCAGCTGAGTCTTGATGCCTAAAGCTTGTCCTACTTCAGCCTTTCTCCTTTCGGTCTCGTCTTTCAAATGGGCAGCGAACAACGATAACTGAGTAGTCTTGATAGCTAAAGTACTTTCGTTAAGTACTGCTAGGTTGGGAGTGAGAGACTCTATTATCGAATTGTAACTCTTTAGCTGATCAGCTCGGAATTCGATTTCTCTAGTTAACGTGGCTCGTACTTCGGCAGATGGTCTGGGCTCATTATCTCTTTCTGCCCTGACTCTAACATTCTCAGCCTGAAGTAGTTTTACTAGTTCATTTAAATATCCAACCACAGCTTCTGGAGACTCGTTTGCTATCCTAGCCCTATGGACACTGGGGAGTTTGTCTACTCTCGGTGTAGGCAGTGACATGGTGTCTGACAAGGGTTGGTGGTCCACAACACTTAGCTCACGTAGTTCACTCTTTCGATACTCTCACTTTTGTGTGGGGGATCTCTTTTTCCGGTGACGACTAGTTTTTTAGGTCTTAACTTTTTTGGACTGAGTATAGTCTTTGTTGAACAAGTTTGTACACACTTGTTACTGAAGAATTCTAGTTGTTGATCCACAATTCACCAATCGAACTTCTTCTAAAAGCACTTTTTTATCTCAGTCTCTTTTTCTCGTTCAACCTTTTCTTCACTAGCGTCGCGTCACCTGTAAGATTTACTACACTTGGTGCACTGAAATGCAGCAACTCTAGGGATCCACCCCCTCCCCCGAAAAAGAAAACTACGGCTGCGCCAAATTTGTTATCCAAAAACTATTTTTACGAAGGAGAAATCAACAATGATCAGTCGTTCAGAACTCTTTCTAATAATTAAAGGAAAATGGGGATCGGAGATTTAAATCGTTTTCTGCAACTTTCGAGGGAAACACAAAAGTTACTCCGTAAGAGTATTTCAAAATGATATTTATTTATCTTCACACACAGTCGATACAATAATATTCTACAGAGCAAAAGCGGCGCAGAGTCAGCGTTCAGACAAGGTCTGGTGCAATCAACTTAAAGCAACATAAACAGCACCTGTATATATAGCCTTAGCCGGCCACGGCCACGGGACGCGCATAGAGAGCCGATTTGGATTGGGGACGTCACGCTTTGTTTCTTTCTATATATACAGGTGCTGTTTATGTTGCTTTAAGTTGATTGCACCAGACCTTGTCTGAACGCTGACTCTGCGCCGCTTTTGCTCTGTAGAATATTATTGTATCGACTGTGTGTGATGAGCTTTTCAAAGTTTTCCTTATTCTTTTTGTGTCAAACCATTCTTCTGATTTTCTTGAACCTTTTGAAGTACAGTACGGTACAGTCAACCCCTGCACAATGTACTTAATTTGTGCAACAGACTAGTCTAATGTCTGAAGAGTCTGTTATTCAAATTAAATTATTCTAAAAGAATAGCATTTTTAATTTTACCATTGATTTTGAACCAACAGAAGTCTGTTATATGCAGATGTAGTCCGTTGCATAGGAGGGGTCTGTTGTGCAAAAATCTATTGTGCAGGGGGTCCATTGTGTGGGGGTTGAATGCAATTGAAGAATGCAGGAAATATTTTCCTTTGACTTTGATTATCAGCTAATTATTCTAGAAGAGTTAATTTAGTTGAGATTAACTTAAAGAAGTGTTTGATGTTATGCTTCTTTGAAAACTGTAAAATCTTGTAACAGAAAATTTGTTGGGGCCTGAAGGAAGCCATTGCTTAATAGAAAATTTGTTTTAAAAAGGCAAAAAGAATATTTTGGTTATAATGGGCAGATATCTTAAGAATTAATTTTTTCTGAATAATAAGTTGTTCAATGAGATTCATTCAAATGCCATTCTCCTGTAGTTTGTAAACTTCCCATAGGTACATTATTTAATGAAATGGCAAACTAGGTTTTTTTTTAGATTCATGAGCACAAACCTGAACTGGCAGCCCATAGGAGTGGTTGGCGGCCATCTTGATCTACCACAGTCACAGGGACCTTTTTTGCAAGAAGCTTTTTGAGGGTGAGCAGCCCAATCCTGGGACCTCCACCAGGCAGGTCAGCAAGACCAGTACTTTGCTGATCAGGGCCACACATTTGAGCTGCATAATGAATGGGATGAGCCCCATGGATATCAGGGGTGTTGGCATTTGCTCCAGCTCCCAAAAGAATATCCAGAGCTTCCAGTTCCCCACACACTTGGAGAGAAATTTGAAAAAAGTATTAAAGTTTAAGCATAGCTATTTGAATTTTTTTATTGATGAAGAGACTCACCAGTGGCCCAGTGGACAACAGAGTGGAGCTCAGAGTCCAACAGGTCCAGGTTGGCACCTTTACTAATGAGGTATTTGATGAAAAGATTGTTTCCAGCAATGACAGACAAGTGCATGGTTGTGTAGCCATCATTGTCCCTCACATTCAACAAATCTTTTTTGGCTATCAGCAACACATCTGCACAAGTTGGAGTCTGGTTCTCTGCACAGTAGTGCAATGCTGTCTTTCCAGTCCTATCACGAGCCTCCACCAAACTTGGCTGGTTTCATTTAAAAATAAATAAAAAACTGTTTCACAAAACCACACACTCATAAATTTTCAAGATTGTCTTTTTCAAATCCTTTGTAAAGCTTTTGGATTTTCTTGGATGAATGATTTCATCCAAGATGATTATTTTTCTGGAGGTATGTTTCATATTTCCCTGATGACTGTCCCAACTTATACACCCTCAGATTCAAATACTGTAAAAATTGAAATTACATAAGATACAGTATAAATCTTAAAATCACTGCAGAGAAATTGAGGTTACTTGGCACTTCTGCTTGTTTTTCAAAGTTGAATGTATTCTATGTGTTGTTGAGTATTTTTTTACATCTTCCTTTTAACAATGTTCCTCTAGTGAAATCCATATTCCAGTGATGGGATAATTTTTGTAGCATCAATAATGAATTTTAAGGTTTCCCTGTTATGAAAATTTGTGCACAGAACTTTTTTTTTCATAGCCAGGGCAGTAATTTAAGTGAATCATTTTGAAATGAAGGAAAATTGTCAGAAATGATTTCATATTGAGTAAGACAATTATTATTCCTAAGCTTTGACACCCCAAAGAAGTGGAATTTCATTCCAAGGGACTTCCAAATATGTTGGATTGCTACTTAGAAGACATGAGAGCCAGGCAAAAATTCATTGAGAAAAATTCATCATCTTTAGTCTAAACATTATCATTATTTTCAAATGTAGGAAAAGTATCAGAAGTTATTTTTTATTTTATTTAGAAAATTGTGATTCCTAAGCTTTGACACTCCAAGGAACTGGAATTGAATTCCAAGGGACAGCAAAATAATTTGGATTGTTACACCAGATACATGGGAGTCTGGCAAAAGTGCATTATGGCAAGATTGTATCATATTTAGTCTCATGTGCAACATTGTAGCTGTACTGCAGAAACCTTGGATAGTGATTTCCAGAATTTGTGTGTGTGGATATACAGTGGTGAGACCCCAAGATGTGGACATAATATGAGCATCAAGAATTTCCTTGTCAGTCCTGATGCCAGAATGTCCCTAAGTCAAGTCTCATTCTTCCTTAGACTTCAATGCTAATGTATTTAATTGGTTCTCCTCTTTGTCAAAAATTAGAAATAAGTCCTCAAAATTGTTTATGAAAAATTTTTCCCTCAACTTCAAGCTGTAGAAAATAGCAGTGCAGAACAAACCACATAGAATCTGATCTTTTGGTATCAAAAGCAGATCAAAAAGCAAAGTAAAAGAATCTAGAATATGCACAGATGATGAAAAAAAACTCTGAAGAAAGAAGCACAAAATCAGCTTGCTTTTGATTATGAGTTTGAGGGATTTTACTTAATTTTTTAATTTTTTGTGAATATAAATTGATTTATTTATTTGAAAGATATTAAAATTAAAACAGAAAATGTTGAGATTTTTTGGGAAAATTTGGGAAAATTGTTCCCAACTCTAGCCAATGTCCAGATGTTTGGGCTGATTTTTTTTCAAGTGTCCCTGAGTTGAACTGTCTTTATGTTGGGGTGTCTGCATATTGTGGGCTTACTGTATTGGCATATACTGTACATGAAGCCCTTGTTCAATGTGTATTTCAGTAGTTTAAAAAACTGGGCTAAATAATTGTTCAAGCTTGCCTTTTGAGTGAGAAGAGCCCTGACATCACTTTCCCTGTCCTGTTGGCAAGCATACATGAGAACAGTGACTCCATCAGAGTTGGCCTGTAATAGAGACCCAGAGTCCTGACTCTGGCTGTCATCATCAGCTGTGGCAGCTGCAGTATTGAGGTCCTTGGTTGACCTCGCATTGCTGTTGATGTCAGTAGACGTGGTGCCGGTTCTTGGAGAAGATGAGCGAGATTTCAGCAACTCTGGTGGACTGGCAGCCACCAGAGCTTTTTGGTCTGATTGAGTGTAGTCAGTGGGGTAAGCAGCTGCCAGTGTGGTCATGTCTTTGGCAGCCCTGTTTCACACACACAACACAACATTTAAATGACACTCTTTTGTTCATTCATCTCAAGGGGAGGGATCCCTCATTTTAGGATCATCTTCTCATTCTTGCAGCAGGGGTTTGCTAAAGAAATTATGTATATAGGTGAATACACCAAGAAAAGTTACTCTTATCTTATGAAATTTGTCCAATTTGTGTCTCTTCAAATTGGCAGTTTTGATTATTAAGTCATTCCCAAGGTTTTCTTGGGAAGCTTTTCTTACTTCCAGAATGTTTATTCATTTCTAGTTATCTCATTTTTTGATGGCATGGATCATTGAAGAAAAGCAATCTTTCCTATTCTATGAAGGGAATCAATACTTAGTGCCTAGAGTAATTTACAAAGAAATAACATTTCTTTATGCTCCTAAATCATCAAAACCTACAGTAAAAACAATTGCAGGGGTTTGCTCAATTACTAAGATTATAGAAGCATACCAGAAAAGTTACTCATGACATACAAGCAATGCTTGTCTTTTCAAGCAATATTTTCCTGTGAATCTAAAGCAGTTTTTATCATTAAGCCATTCCAAATTATTGTTTGGACAATCTTCTGACTTTAAATTTTGTAATTGAGTTTCAGTTATTTCATTTTGCTGTCATGAAAATTAAATATGACCAAAAACATATTCCATATATGTTTCTAAAAAATTAATGCCTGATCAGACTCAAGAAGAATGAAGTTTTCAGGAGTAAAACTTTTGGTTTAAAGTAAATGCAAAATTTTATTTTGGCCTTTTAGGCATTCTTCAATGCATGGGTCCATCAGAAATGACTCATTGATGTATGTATTTGGGGTTGTGGTAAAAAAATGTGTCATGAAAGGATGAAAAGAGAATCCAAAAAAGAAAATGATGATACTGTATATACTGTATATATATATATATATGTATACAGCACAGTACATTTTTATGGTTTTCCATGATGTAAATCAGTTTCTCTTTTTTGCTTGTAAATATGCTGAAGACCTCAATGAATATATGGCTCAATGAAATTCTCCAAGAGTAGAATAAAAACATGGAGACCTGCATTTGAATTCAGTTTTTATTTATTTTTTGCTGGATTAGGCCAACCACAGGAATAAAAAAAAACAAGTTCCATATGCAAAGCCTTATGGGGGGAATATCCAAGAGGGGGGAGGAGGAGTTGGGATATTGATACAACAACCAGACCCCTGCTGAGCCTGCGTATAAACCATCTGTCCTGATTTCCTTTCCACTAAAAGTTATGTTCCAATCTTTGCTGAGGAATAAACCTTCCTGCAAACTTCAAGCAAAGAATTTTTGAAGAATCAAAGTGCACTCAGTACTCACCTATATAAATCTGATCTGGACTTTGGACCATGGCAAGGGGATGATAAGAAAGAGCACTCTTTGGTTATCACACATATTTTTTAATACAGCTTGGTTTCCTTTTTCTGAAATAATCATGAAAACCACATTACCACAAAGCACCATCTGTTTTCTGTGCACCATGCAGTGAAACAAAGATTAGAGAAACTGAAGAAATAAATAAGAACAACATCTAATTTACCACAGACACTTTTTTAAGGCAGAAAGATGTTTTAATTATCTTTGTGTTTGACTTTTAGCACTGCATAATATCATTGCAATTAATTCAAAGAAATGACATAATTTAGAATCCAATATTAAACACCTGGGCTAGATTTGAAAAGGAAATGAGTGACCACTGTTGATGGGAAGAAAGAGCGAATGTCCTGACTGGAAGCAGGACCAGGACTGCTGCCAGAATGGGCCAGGTGGGACAGCTACTTTCATGCACATTCCCCTCCAGGTCTTGCTTATCCGCAATCACCAGCAAAGCTTATACCTTCACATAAAAAAAGCAGGCAAACCTCCCCCCAGGTTTCCATGGTTACCAAATTTTCATGAGGGAAACTCAACACTTTCCAGAAAGCCTCAGATATATGAGGGGAGAGACGGGGTGGAGACGTGAATAAAAAAGTAAACGACGCGTCGTCGACGGGGTGTCTGACCAATAGTTCTTTTGGAGGTATATTTGATTTCGATATGTTCTCAAACGACTACCGTGGGTTATCAAGGATCCATTCTTGAAGATTTGTAGCCAGCTTGATTTATGATGCCTGTTCCAGTACTCCATAGTGGATTTTGAAAAGAACAGTTTTTTTTTATTTATTGAATGAATTAAAATATATGCTATGGTTCAGCAGTGAAGGAGTTGATGCCATTGGGATTCCAATGGGTTGAATAACGGGTGTATGGATTCAGATTAGGACTTTGACTCTGACTAGATTTTCTTCAGGATTAGTTCCAAGACAATTGAAAATGGCAGTGAGATTCAATTTAAACCCAATCATCAGTACTGAATACCAACCAAATATTTTAAATTGTTATTTTTAATGTTTGAGTGGTTTCTTAATTGATGATTATCTTCTGACTGCATTTGCTCTTTTTTCACCTGTGCTCAATTTGAAGAGTACATCATGGACCTGAAACTGATATATTGTAGTAATTGTATATGGACTGTGGAAGTTGTTGATTTCTTGTAAATTTTACTGCTTTGGTGTACACTGTATGGGTTTCATGTCATTTTATTGCTGTTTGATCCATTTTTTGATTTGTATAGATGTCACCAGAATCATATATAGCTCACTTCTTTTGTCATGTTCTCAATGGTGTACTGTATTACAGTATGCACAAGCAAAGATAAGCTCATCAGATTCAAGAATCAATGATCTTCACGTCATCTATGACTTGCATAACAACCAATTGAGAGTATTTTTGTTGACAAAATATAAATACAGTATTTCTAAAAAAAAAATGTTCCAAGTGGAACTCATTTTTATATGACATGTTTTGGGTTTTTACTTTTTGCCTTTTTATTTACTAAATTTATAAAATGATGGTTTTTTGAAGCAGCATATGTAGAGAGAATTTCAGCCATCATCCCTAAGTTATTTGTAATTGATTCAATGAAAACGTTCCAAAAATTCTGAAACACTCATTGCACATGGGAAACTAAGTTTTATAAAAAAAGCCTTCAGAATCACTTTCCTTCTGAAAAGAAATCTCACTGTGAAGTGAATCCTGCACCCCAGCCCTTACCAAAAATTTCAAATGCCTCATAATGCAATATTGGAAAAATTGTGTTGTAATTCCAAAAAATATACTGTAACATATGACATAGGATGGGGTATACTGTATAAGTGTGATACTGCACTTTTCAAATACTGTATTATATTGCACTGCTAGTATTATACCTACTGTATTTTTTACATGTTCACTGTATATGCATAATCTTGGTTTGGGAGAAGATCAATTAATATACTTTACAATGTAACCCTATGATGGAGGATATGGTTCTGCTCTACAATAACAAGCCCAATAACTATATACTCTCTGGAATTAATTCCAATTTTTTTGGCCAGGGTTGCTTCTGTCAACCCAATACAGTACTGGCAATCAACCATTGCATAAAATTCATAGTGCATGAGGTCTTCATGGACAAAAGTTTTCATCAATCACTCCTAGACAAATATTTTCTCAAATCATTATTTTAAAAATGGTTTTCTGTACTTCAGTGCCAATTATTTCAGGACATAATGCTTATGGACTCAGCCTCAAACAGCAGTTAAATTACATGAAAGTCCAATAAACGAATAACACAATGAATATAGGAAGTTAAATCACTGCTGCAGCAGCAGCCTTCAGTGTGTTTTAAGATGTCTACTCCTTATTAATCCCTTCATGTTGAGTGTGTGTCAAAATTTTGGGAAACCCAGTATTTTGCTCCCATCATAAGAACTGCTGATGGCATCTTAGTATAGTTCCATGAAGTCAGAGAATTAAGATTGAGACAAGATATTATCTGGGTTTTCATTTTAAACGTTTCGTGTATAGGAGAAGAAAAAAAAATGTGCTCGTATTCGCGGAGAGGAAAGCGAGCTCTCAGTAGCAACAACGCCATTCGCATCAAAGCCAAAGAGCCGAATCCCTACCTTTTCCGCATAGAGCGTAGGAAGCGCGCCGCGCCTACCTTAGCTCACGACTTCGGCAAGGGGTCGCCATGTTCCCGATGCGACCATAAATGCCCGGGACTCGAACTCCACTACTGGAAAGACGTGTGTCTCAATTGCGGGTGTCATTTGAATGATCATTTGTCGGCCCTGCAACACACGAGTCGGTCCAGTTCCGCGGATATCGGCAGGATTTCCCAGAGGCCCGATAAACCGCTGTCGAAAAGCAGCGCAGGCACTTCCAGAGCCGATGGGAGTCGTAGAACGCAAGATGGTACCGAGGAGGTGAGGGCGAGCGCGCAGCGACATCTACTCACGAGTAAAATTATTGACGCTGTTATGATGGAATGGTTTCCCGTAGGGTCTGGATGAAATTGCTGTTGAACCTGGCAGAACCCGCCAACTACGGTACTCCAAGGTCCTGGAGGACCCAAGGTCCCTAGTCCCGGGTTCCTGTCTCCTAATACATTCTTTACGGACGTACCTTTACAAATAAACGGATAAGTCTTTTTGACGTGACATTTTTAGTTAAGCATTTTACATAACATTTTGCTCAGAATCCCAGAAATTATTTGAACAGTTGAAAGATATGCTTCCCAATTGATACACTGCATATATACTGTATATTGAATGAGTTTGAAAAATAGTTCATGCCAGCAAATTGTGAAATAATCACCTGGATCAATTCATCACATTCAATCTCATTTCAGTTCACCAAAGGTCAAGCAAGTTTGCATGAGAATAGCTTCTAAAATCACAAAACATATTATTTTACTCATCAGTAATACTCTAGACAGAGTTGCAATGACTGATTTCACTTATGCACAGCAGTTGAGTTTGAAATTCAAGAAAATGTCCTAGTAAAATTAAAACTTTAGATTTTGCAAGGGTTAAATTCTGAACATGATTTGCGCTGACAGACAATTAAAATGATATTCCCAATTATTGGACTGCTTGCACATAAATTGACATTCATGTTGACACCATTTGCATTGTGGATTCCACCTATATTTCTGCATGCTGTGTTCCACAAAGAAATCATAATTCAACAGGTACTGCCAGATCTGAATGCAAGTTCATGGCAAACACACAACTCGCCAGTAAAGACAGCTGCAGTGCAGAAGGCTGAACAGTCCAAGTTGTATGAGCAGCTTCCAAGACCAACGACTACCAATCTAGTGACAGTGACATCTAGCGCCGAAGAATCCCGGGCTGCGTCAGAAACTGCTGTCCAGAGCGATTACGTGGACAGCTTAGGCATCAAAGACAAGCGTTTAAGATGCACTGAATGCCGGAGAATTTTCGCACCTGGACAAACAGCCATTGTTGTCAATGACCTGCACCAAGTATAGGACTGTTTACTGAAACTTCCTTATAACTAAGGATGAAACTGTGTTTTTTTTGAAAGAGTGGAACAGGAGAAAGCAACTATTGGCACCCTGTAACAAAATCCACAGTGTTCACGTCTACGAACGAATTCCTGTTGTTTACAATGCGCTAAAGTCCGTCGTAAAAAACGCGACTAGTAAAGCGACTCCAGTTACCTAACGGTTTTACGTGCCGCACATCAGGTATTTTAGTGCCTGAGTTCAATTGAGAAACATTGGTGAGAATTCACGAAGTGTTCGTCCAGAAATTGTTGGTTCTCTTATTCTGCTTCGCGAACGCTCATCATCGTAGCGTTCGGGGAACGCGCGCTCGTTGTTAGTCATTAATCTGTGCTTGGTGTGTGACTGAATCTTTCGAAAGGGTGGATATTCGACGACGAGTTTGTGTGGAGTAAGAGTCACGCGTATCACAAGAATCATTTCTTGTGTTGCTCGTGCACTCAGCCCATGGAAGACGAGTACGTGTTACACGACGGTCGCGCTTTGTGCTCCACTTGCTTCTTCGCACAACACGGACGCATTTGCCGCGCGTGTAAAAGTGTGATAGACCCGGAAGAGCCGTTGATCGAAAACGGGTTGCTCGCTTGGCACCTGAACCGGTCATGCTTTTGTTGCTGTGTTTGTCACCAGTTGTTGGACAAGACCAAGTTTGAAACCCTGGGAAGCAAAATGTTCTGCGACGCCAATTGCCGCGAGGTTTACGTTTTGCAACTCAGTTTGAGGCAGAAAGCGCGGAGAGCTCGAGTTCGGCAACCTGAACGAGTTTCCGCGTGACGCGTACATGTGTATAGAAGTTGATTAATATCGTCATGTTACGTATTTTGAAATTTTATTCATTCGGCGTGAAATTTCTCTCGTTCAAATTCGTGGGCCAGAAGTTTACAGCATTTCTCGAGAACCTGTCGTTTTAATCCTTTCAGTGAAATGCATTTTTCCTATTGCTGCTCGATTCCCCGTATGCATGACTAAGAAATTCCGCAAGAAATCTGCTGTTTTCCTCGCCCGTGGTGGATATGTGATTGCCGAAAGTCGAGGGAATTCCGCGACCTCGATTGTCAATGGCCGCGCTTATGAGGGCACTTCGTTCAGAGGTTGTACAATTCGTGGAATGTCATTTTTTGAGAGATATATTCTCCCAACGCATTCAGTCTCAAGGTTTAGGAGCGGTTAACGTCCGCTTCTCTAGCGATCGATCATCCGAACAAGTTTAAAATAGATTTTCCAAATGGTTTAATTAAATATTTGGTTTGTGCATGTATGATGAAATGGGATCAGTGCTCTACCATCATTGGGTGTTCAGGCTTTGTGCTATCGCTTAAACTCGTGCTGACGGCTTTACGGAAGTTGGCGGACCCGTTCTATTCCTGGATTGTTCCGGTTAAATGAAGTGCATTTCTTAAATGTAGGTCAATTACTAATTTCAGAAGCGGTTGAACGCTTCAATTTCTGTGGTAGTCGTGGTGTTACAGTGGAAGCTTAATTTCTTAGGAGCGTGATTCAGAGGTCTACTGAGATTCCGGTTGGGTTGATACAGGATTTCCTTTTGACCTCTGAGAAATCTTTCACTGGATACATGCCTACCGATGGAATTGATGAGCTTCTTTTTTCCCCAACTGAACTTGGTAGTGAATCCTTAAATTGCGGATGTCTACAGCTTTATATTAACGAGTATTATCCCCAACGGTGAAAAAGTTGTGCTCCGAGCTGTGTCGGAAGCGCGAGTTCTGGTGTCCTGTTTTGTGGTACAGTGTCTAGACCTAATTAGCTACCCGACTGACTGTTTTTTCATTTCTGTGGTGAATTCCTCTAGATGTGATATTTTGTGGCTTCTTACCGGGAAGTTGCACAAGAACTTTCGAAATGCTACCTTGGAATCACGGTTAGCTGTGCCGTGTCGGTGAACAGGATATACAGTGTGACGTGCGTTTTCGGTTCCTATTTCGCACATGACTAAAATGGCAGAGAAGGGCGGAAGACCAACGTTCAGCTACGGCAGCAAGCCGGTACCCATGAAGCTCTTCGCGACATGGGAAGTCGACAAAACGCAACCGTATTGCATACCGAGGTTCGTTTCCCTTGAAAATTTTCTGGGGCTGGTTTGCTACAAAGAACTCAAGAGAAAGTTGAGTCTGCATCAAGTAGCCTGAACTCTCTCCAAATGTTATGAACCTATCGGCGAACTGGGTTTCTAAGTCTAGGAAGAATAATTTTAATATAAAATTTAATCATTCGATAAGAATATCTTACCAACCAGACAACTGTAAAAACGAACCCAAACCTTGCCGAAAAAAACTGTGTTCAGACGTGAAACGTTCGACTTAGCTTACAAATAACGAACCAACTTTGAATTCATGATTATTCTCCTGTGAACGTGATTACAGTTGAACCTCGACTACTCGAACCTTCCGAAGATGAATACCTCCCCGTCAAATTTATTTTTTAAGTCCCTGGCTGAATTCCCTTAGAAAACGTGCATTAAAAACATCCCCAACTCGAAGAATTTCCCCTCAACCCCCCATAACTCGAGTTTTATTGAGCCCGTTAGACTATTTTTTATTGATTCAGGGAAGGGAGAAGCAATATAAATGTCACTTGATCTATTCTGAAAGGAAGTGAAAGACTAATTGGACAAACGAACCCCTTGCCTCCAAGTTGAGCATCCTTTAAACTCATTTGAGAAGTAATTCAAGGCTTGGAGTATCACTAATGACAATTTCCTGTGAATCTTTTCTCCCCTAAAGAAAGTGCTTGTTTCTTTTACTCGAATTTTCCTGCTGGTCCCTTGAAGATCAACTAAGAGGTTTGACCGTGTACAGTATTATCGCTGAATAGCTCGGATTCCTTGACCAAACTTAACGACATATTTTCTTGGATATTTAGTTGGAATTGATGATTGAATTCCATATTTAGGTTATGCATGATGCGTCTGTCTCGCCTGGTACTCATGAAGACCCTAGGAAACGACGTTTCATCTGTTCTCATCGCCGTGAAGATGCAGAGCTCGAAACGAATACTCCGTTCGAATGAGATCGCTCTTCACGCAAACGGCCTTCTTGATACTGAACTGGATCTGTCTTTTTCATTGCAAGTACGTACAGCGATAAATCTGCGTCTATCATCCAGCTTTCATGAACGGTTCCCCTTTCTTAGTACCCCCATTTCCTGAAGCGCGATGGCAACAAACTTCAAGTCATGCTTCAACGTCGGAAAAGGTACAAAAATCGAACAATTCTCGGATACAAGACTCTCGCCATTGGATCGATCAACATGAGCCAAGTGCTTCAGAAACCGGTGGACCTCGAACTGGAATTGGTGCTTGGGGAAGGGGCTGCGGCAAAATTGGAATCGCATCCCATTAATGCGTCCTCTGGTCCGAACCCGAGTTGCGGACAAGTTTGTGCCCGGATTTCAGTCGTTTCCCTGTCCAGTCAACCCGTTAATCAAGACTCTAGCGGTCATTCAACGCGTCGTAAACACGTCGGGGTATTCAGTGATCCCGCTGGCAGTGCTGGAGAACGAGATGGCGAATTTTCTGACGACGATGACGACTTTTCCAGTAATGAGGAAGGTAGTGATAGTGAGCCCATGGCTGAGGAGTCGCATGGGGCTGTCGCTACCCGGCCTGTCATTGGAAGGAAAGTGTCGAGGGGCAGCAAAGCCAGCTTGACGCATACATCAGCCAGAGTAAGTTTCTTTTTTTGACTTGCAATGTTGTCGAGATGAGATAAGAGGATGAGTCGTGGTTTTTTTTTGGAATCATCTTCCTAAGTCGGGTTTACAAAAGGTGTTTTACTGTATTTAGAATGCGATGAATTAAGGAAAACGAATGGACTCCGTACAACGAAAGTCAAGGGACCGGATACAGAAATTCATTGTAGAGAACCATATGGAAAAAAATAAATAAAAATCATCATGCAGAAAATATCGGTGTATACCAGATCGTTGTTGACATAGTACCGTATATCTGTACAGTATTCCTATGAGACCACGTGGTTTTCAAATGCAGTTCAATTTGTTCCAAGAAAGTTTCGAGTACCTCGAATATGCATGTAAAGGTATCCAGCCTTTTTTTGCATATCGGATATATGATTAGCGGCTCTTGAATTTCCTATTTCGAAATACAGTATTATCTTTTAAAGTATTGAATTATCGTTGAAAATACTTGAAATTCTCATGATTCTTGTTTTTTCGATCAACAGCAACGAAATCTGAAGCAGAAATTCGTGGCTCTCTTGAAGCGGTTCAAGGTGAGCGAAGACTTCCAAAGTGTGTTCACGTCTCCTGGTGTGGATGAAAACTTGCCGCGTGAGTATTCTTCTTGATCTTGAAATTTTTTTTTATTAATCAACGGTTGATTATTTTAATTATTTTTAAAGGTGAAATGGATCCAGAGGAGATTGAGGATTGGATTGACGAACTGGAAGATCTCGGTGCTGTGTCTTCCGAATCGGGAAACGAGGAAGACGAAGAAGACACTTTGTCCATATCGTCGACCCCGAAGCCCAGTTTGAGACCATTTTTCTCCTCTCGTTCCCTGCACGAAAGCATGTCTCCGCCCGGAGGCGCCGCCAGTCGCGAGCAAATGGCCAACGACGGTTCGAAGAAGGGCGACTTGGACCCGCACCCGAATCTCACTGGAACCGACACTGAACACAGTGATCCCCAGCCGCCGACCCCGGGGGCTCCGGCCTTGCTTGGGTCGTCGAGCTCGCCGCCCAAGGGTTCGTCGGGGGACGAGATGCGAGAGAAGAAGGAACCCGGGAAGGGATCATCGGGGTTTTCGGACATCTTGTACGGCGCCAAAACGCTGTTTCCCAAGGAATGGGGCAGTTCTGGGCCGGGGTGTCCCAGCTTCCTGTTCAGAAGGTGTTTCCTCTTCCTTTTCCGCGAACCACCTGTCCCATGACCCCAACGGTCAGTTAAAAGAAAGGGACTAAAGTTACACTCATAGAAAACCAAAAAACTTAAAACTATATTTTTGTATGTTTTGTTCTTCATACCGTCTTGACGACTCCGACTCCATAGTTTTCTGTGTTATTGCGTTTGTTCCGGTTTAATTTTTAGCTGCTGTGCAGGTTAGGTAAACGTTTGGTTACTTGACGTCTGGTAAAACCCTTTTTTTTTCCGTCTTGTGTCTATTTTCTTAGGCTCGTGAAATGCAGGATGAGGTATTCTGGTACTTATATAAGGTTATCGATTCAGTCGACATTTTCCTGGTATTTTCAAAAGCTGTGCTGTACTGTATTCGGTGGTTAGTAACTTTAGTTTAAAAGAAACCCTGCGTTTTTCCATGGATGTTTAAAAAATACTATTTTTTTATTTTTTGGCATTTTTCGAGAAAGCGTCAACAATTTTTTGCTTACGTTTTATAGCAAACGATCAAATTGTCCAACGATATTTTCTTCGTTTGTCCGGGACGAGGAGGAAAGAGAAAAAAAGATAAATCCTTGCACGAAAGTTTAGAAAGGAGTTTATTTTATTTGGGATTTTTAGAAAAATGTACATTTTCTGTGGCGTTGATGAGTTTTCTTCCGATTTCAAGAGCCTTCTCTGTTGATCCCTTTTTCGTCCTCGGTCTTAAATTATGTTGTCTTTTTATTACTGTATACAATTTCCAACATCGTATTCAATCATAAAATGAATTCAAAAATTTATTGAGGAAATTTCCGAGTGAGTGAATTTTTTGTTGGTCTAGATTCCTTCTAGCATTGTAAAACTCGATTTTACGGGCAATGACTTTCTAACTGAAACGAATCATGTCCATTGACCGAAGCTCTGCGCAGTATTATGTTGTTCGGATTTTTACTGAAGGCTCAACCAAGGAAGGTCCTTTTGGAGCAGCTAGGCCGTTTCTTGCCCACCGGTGTGGATGACTCGTTGCCGTCGAGTTTGCTCATAGTGTCAACAATGGATCCTCAAGGAGCCCTCGTGGCTTCGCTGTTGAATGCGTCCTCTGCCCTACGCCCAGCCATTTGCACTGCCGGTCACGCGGATGTCAGAGCAACTGTCAATTGCTTGGTCAACCGAATTCAGCGATAGTGAGTCGAGTTTTTCTCCGCTGAATAATTCCAGGCGTCTTTCAAGTTTCGGAACTTCACGCCCGTTCTCGAAAATTTTCACAGATGAAGCNATCATGTCCATTGACCGAAGCTCTGCGCAGTATTATATTGTTCGGATTTTTACTGAAGGCTCAACCAAGGAAGGTCCTTTTGGAGCAGCTAGGCCGTTTCTTGCCCACCGGTGTGGATGACTCGTTGCCGTCGAGTTTGCTCATAGTGTCAACAATGGATCCTCAAGGAGCCCTCGTGGCTTCGCTATTGAATGCGTCCTCTGCCCTACGCCCAGCCATTTGCACTGCCGGTCACGCGGATGTCAGAGCAACTGTCAATTGCTTGGTCAACCGAATTCAGCGATAGTGAGTCGAGTTTTTCTTCGCTGAATAATTGCAGGCGTCTTTCAAGTTTCGGAACTTCACGCCCGTTCTCGAAATTTTTCACAGATGAAGCTACGAAATTCATTTTTGAAATTTGTTACATTCGGATTAATGTTGGGGCGAAGATTTTTCCCCCTAAATTTTTTATTGAATTCGTTGTGAAAATATTTTTAAAATTTGAATATAATTTTTTCTTCCCTTGTGAATGCAAAATTGATGGAAGTCTTTGTTCGATAGTTTCTTTCAACCTTTTGTTCCAGCGATGCTACATTTTTAATCTCTTTTGTTTCTTTTTAATAGCTGTAACAGCAACGCGAAAACGCCGAATCCGGTCAAGGTGGTTCTCGTGGGCTCTGATTGTCACGTCAATGCGGCCGTGAAGCCTTTTGTGGAGCAGTTGTCTTCCAGACCACCTGACTGGCAGTCCTATATTCGTTTTTTGATTGTACCGTTGGGTGAGTATTTACTGTACTTGGTAATGTGCAGAATGTAATGTATTATTTTATCCCGAAAATCAGATGAATCTCAGATTAATTCTTTTTCTCCAACATTTTCTGGGCATTTTTGCGGGGGAAAATGCAGTAAAGAAATCTGATTTAATCTTCGAGTTGGCGAATGATTGAAACTGGTGACCGAGGAGCTAAATTTATGCTCCCGCCCTTGATGTCTCTGACTCATTAGCTCATTTGAAGATTTAAATACAAAATCATTTTCTATAAAATATTCAGTAAAATGATATTGTATTTAAATCTTCAAATGAGCTAATCTGAAACCCGGAATATTTCCTTGACAAATCGCCGAGAAGTAGGATTCACAATGTGTGTTAAATTGATTTGAAACTTGAACACTGTACAAACACCTTGCCATTTAAAGTAACTTATAAATATTATAATTAGAAATCTTTTGCTGAAGAACTTACGTCGTGTTCACCGAAAAAATAAAAGTAAAAATTGATCATCAAACATGTCAACTCTTTTTTCAGATACGCCCCCAAATAGTGGCCCTACCCGGAATTTAAACCTGCACACCTCACTGAAATGTGATATTCAGAAAAAATTGCTCCGCTCCTCTTGGTGCGATTATAGCTGCTGATGATTTAAATTATTTGTTCTCATGTTCCTCTCAATTCGTTGGAATTTTGTTTACTAATCTGCACAAAAATACGATACTACGGGTCTGGTCATTGATTTTCAACAGTCATTTTCTGCCGAGTGCTATAATCTACACTCTACAGTATTACAGTATGTAAAACGAGATTTCCGAAGTACGTGTGTCCTGTGGTCTGTTTTAAGCAAAGGTAGTCTTTTCAATCGGGGAAACGTCAGTGTGAACGTTTTTGTTTCATTATCATGTCTCTTTTCCGAATTTTTCACAGGCGTGAGCAATATTTCTCGGTACATCGCGAGCATTGACAATGGCTACGGGAACTTGTTCGGAATCGACGGTGGGTGGCGAGAACTGTTGGAGAAGGAAGAGTTGATCCGGAAAGCTGATGGACACGAAATCTTGTCCCGAGTATCGCAGTACATCGAGTCATCTTCTGGTTGTCTCCAGTTGCCGATTGCCGAAGCGATGATCACCTACAAGGAGAAGAGCAGTGACGAAGGCTCTTCGCAGGTGTTCATACCGTTCATCAGCGTAAGTGACT
>CAJPEX010000066.1:175065-189099 GCA_905338405.1 Notodromas monacha | reverse complement strand
GTGGCCCTACCCGGAATTTAAACCTGCACACCTCACTGAAATGTGATATTCAGAAAAAATTGCTCCGCTCCTCTTGGTGCGATTATAGCTGCTGATGATTTAAATTATTTGTTCTCATGTTCCTCTCAATTCGTTGGAATTTTGTTTACTAATCTGCACAAAAATACGATACTACGGGTCTGGTCATTGATTTTCAACAGTCATTTTCTGCCGAGTGCTATAATCTACACTCTACAGTATTACAGTATGTAAAACGAGATTTCCGAAGTACGTGTGTCCTGTGGTCTGTTTTAAGCAAAGGTAGTCTTTTCAATCGGGGAAACGTCAGTGTGAACGTTTTTGTTTCATTATCATGCCTCTTTTCCGAATTTTTCACAGGCGTGAGCAATATTTCTCGGTACATCGCGAGCATTGACAATGGCTACGGGAACTTGTTCGGAATCGACGGTGGGTGGCGAGAACTGTTGGAGAAGGAAGAGTTGATCCGGAAAGCTGATGGACACGAAATCTTGTCCCGAGTATCGCAGTACATCGAGTCATCTTCTGGTTGTCTCCAGTTGCCGATTGCCGAAGCGATGATCACCTACAAGGAGAAGAGCAGTGACGAAGGCTCTTCGCAGGTGTTCATACCGTTCATCAGCGTAAGTGACTGTTTTTGTCAAATTTAATTTCTTGACGCACAGTTTTTGTGTTTAAAAAAAAAAATAAACCGTCTCTGTGCTATGGAGCATTGCTTAATTAATGAACTTTCGTTCATCCCTGGCCATTGAAGTTTTTACCAATGCACTGTTGGCGTTTTTTTTAAATATTGACGTGCTTTTACTATGAGTACCGCGCGCCCTGAAGTAAGACGCACGCCCGTTTTTATTGGAGAAAAAAATGCTAATTTCGTGAAGAAAACCCATCAAAATTTACATTCTTACGTGATTTGGACCCAAGTTGATTTAGATTTTTTTTTTTTCTGTCGAAAAAGATTGTTCCTGAAATTTTCTTCAAATCACATGTGAATGTCCCGCGCCCGCATTTTCACATTTTGAAATGACATTCTAAAAATTTTTAACGCTTGTGACGCAAGCGTTCTTTTTCCTCTCTTGAAAAAAAGTGCATGTGGTACCGAAGTAGATACGTTACATGATTTTTAAATCAAGTTCGAGCGAATACTTGAAATATTTCCGTATATGACTGGAATTGATGCCATTTTTTGTTTTCCGTGAATTTCGTTTCAAAATTTGCTCAACTTTTATTTTTTTTTTCTCGAGGGAAACCTAAACGTTCCTAACCAAATAAGCGCCACTAACCAAATTTGTGGCGGTTCAACAGGGTTCGTGTTTTATGCAAAAACCCAAAATAAAATGGAAATCAAGTACTGTACATTATAATATGAAATACAAATACTGTACTGTACTAAAGTAATTTCCAAAAAGATAATCGAAGTAACATTGGGATACGTTGATTATATATACAGTACTGTAGTGTACTCGTATATCTGTCAATAATCTTGGCTGATGGGGTTTTCAATGTTACAGTCTTATCACTAGGGCAGATTTGTTATTCAAAATAGATTGGCGGTGTCTGAGGGTGACTGGCGTTTCAACGGGGTTCGAAACTGTACATGTACTGTACTGTATAATCTTCTACTTTCCAGGAGGTCCGAATAGCATTTTCTGAGCCCCTCTTCTCTGCATCTGTGGATCTGGACGAGAGTTGCGTGGGACTGTCGCAGGGTAATTCGCCCGGAGGCGTGAATGCGCCCGGAGTCAGCATTAGTGGAGCCACCGGTGGGAACTTGAGTGCAGGTGCAATAGCGATGCCGTCGGCGGCGTCGTCGCCGGCTGGTGCGATTAGCGGATCTCCGCCGTCGAGCTCGCAATTTGGATCTAGTTTGTTGGAGGCCCGGGCGAGGCTAGTGGGCAATACTACACCGCCTTCGTCGCCGAATATCGGCATGAATCATCCCCCGAGTTACAGGTTGGTTTGGTTTTTGAATCTTCATTGTTGGATATTGTTTCGGAAAGGTATACGAATTCATTTTCGAGGCTAATTTTGTGTTGCTCTCTTCGGGGGCTTTTCATTTAACTGTGTACAATTTAGCTATCTGTGTTTTTTTTTTACTGATTTTTTGCTGCACTGTTGAAGGGTTTTTCATTCACCTGTGTATAATCTATCTGTGTGCTTTTTTTTTAAGTCAAGAGAAACATTTTTCTTTCATTTTTGGAGGACTTTCCCCTGTTTGTTTGAAATACGAAAAGGGATTGAACTGTTCCTATCAATGTTTATGGGAGAATATGATCAGACATGTGTATGTTTTGACAAATGAATGAAGTTTGAGAAGCAATTACCGTATTTACTGAAGTACCGCGCACTCCTGAGTAAGACGCGCACGTGGTTTTCTGATCCTAGAATTTGGATAAAAATTAATCCCTGACTCAGACACGCATCCCATATTTAGTGACTGGAAGTTGCAAGATTTTGAAAGTAAAACACATCCGAATTCAAGTTTTGAATTGAATTTTTCCAATATGTAAATATTACATTGTTTCATTTTTTGAATTGGTAAAAAAAATCCGCTTGAGAATCAATTATGATGCGCATGAAAGGCTTTATAATTTTGAAAAATTGAATACTTGCCTGTGATGATCGCCCTCTTTGAAGTGAATGTGTGCGTGGTACTTGAGTGAATTAGGGTGCTAAAAAATGCAGTCCTGCTAAAAATCGAAATTTCTAGTTTTAATTGACCATTATTTTTTCTACCTTTTAGATAATGGTAAAAATTCGAAATTTGTTGTTGTTTAAACTTTAAACCTAAGCAACAAAGAAATTTCAATTTTTTAGCTGGCCTGACGAATTTTTAGCCCCTTGTGACATGCATGGAGAACTTTGTCCACAACTGGAAAGTTTTTACTTATCATGCGGTTAATTTAAAAATCCAGAAAAATCCCAGAACCTAACAGCATCACGGGCTGTATCCTAATTGATTTTCACAGTCATACCTACTTCAGAAATAACAGAGGTCGTGCCCAAGTGTGACAACCCTCGTATGGTATTTCCACTTCTTGAAGCATCACGGAAATTGTATAAGTATGTTAGCAGCTTCATTCCCCACGAAACTTTGAGATCGTTTTGAAATATATAGTTAACTATCATAGGGTATACAATACTGTATAACACTAAGCCATGTCCATTGTCAGAAGCGAAAATCGGTGGAAGTCCTAGTCCATTATCCGAGGTATACCTGGAAAGTAAAAATAACAGTATTTTGTTTTTGTTTCTATACGTAGTCAAGAACCCTTGGATCTTCAAATCGATTACTGGTTGAGCCCGGGAACGTTGCGCCTGGGGATCGGCGCCGGAGAACGTGGGGCGGACCGTGGTCTGGACAGTGGTCGTGGAGAAGAACGAGGCGGGGTGCGGAGTTTGGGCGGATCTCGCGGTGACGGCGCAGTGTCGACGGCGGACGCTGAAAAGAGCGCCAAGGGCGGCGGGAAGTGCTCACTGCGCGCCAGTTTTCGGAGTCTCATTATCCAGCGTCAGCCTGCTCTGGGCGAAACCAGCGGCTCGCACCACTTTACCATGACCTACTCGCTCAAGGAGAAAAAGCAAAAAAGTTTGTGTTTCACCCGAATTTTTTTCTTTTTCGTGATGACAGTTTTTAAATCGTGGGGGAAAAAAGGGGGGCGGGATGAGGACCTGATAATGTCTGCAGAATTTCGGTAGAACCTTTTTTTTTCGCATTTTCTTCGAATGCTTCGTCGAGCCTGTCCTGACTTTTGGAGAAATGTTCGCCAACCAGCTTCAGAAAAGAGACGACGAGTATAGATTGAAATCAATGTCCCGATGTCCGATACTGGAGGCATTTTCCACGTGTTCGAGGATGAATCCCAGTTATTTTTCACGTGATAAATAATGGCCAGAAATTATGCTATACAATCTTAAATGTGACCCAGAATAAGTTGAAGTGACGAAAATGTTTCGATGTTGGGAACTTCCCGGGTCCCGTATCCTAAGTATTGGTTAAAAAATTGAGGACGCTCCCTAGTTTCGAGGATGGTAAAACTTCGGAGATGCGGGTGACGCGTTTTCACTGTACTTGAAAACAAGTCTACGAGACTGATGTTATTATATTTATTTATAATGTACTCTATTGTTTTCCCCCGCGCAGATGTGATACAAAGACTTGGCAAAAAGAAGTCAGAAAAGGAATCAGAAGGCAAAAGCATTACCGTTGAAGGCATCAATCGTCTAGTCTGCATGGCGAGGGCCCAGAACAGTCCTCTCAGAGGTTTGTGTTCTACTTGTAATTCTTCAAATGTGTTTCTCGAATGAGATCCATTTTTGGTTATTTTGTGTATATATTCTTCCTTTTTTTCAGTCACGATTGATGGGATGGAGTGGTCTGGAGTGAAATTCTTCCAGCTGTCGTCGCAGTGGCAAACGCATGTCAAGCATTTCCCCGTAGCAACTATTGCTCCGCTAAGTCACGTGTTGGGGGACAGGTGAAGCAATCGTGTGTGTGTGTTTGAGGGATACTTCGCACTAGCTGCAGCTTTCGGTTTATAAAGAAAAAAAGGAAAAGAATGCACAGGATTTCTCATCAAATTTTGCGGCTGGGAGAGGAAATTTATTTATTTAAGAGGACCCGTTGCCTAGAAAGTTTTTCGTAATTTTTCCCAGTCGCATTACTGCATTGGATTCCCTCAAATTGGCCTGGCCAAGTTTATAAAAAGAAAACTTCTGATTCTGCAGTTGTGTTCGATCATGTGACCGTTTTTCTTTCTGGCGAAGAAAGCAATATTTTTTTATTTTGCTGCGTGAATAATGGCTGTATTTTAATACCAAAAGTGGGGGGGAAAGCTTATCAGCCCTTCGGCGTCTGTTACACTTGAGCCTATCTCTGTAGTTTCAAAAATGAATCGCTGCGTCTGCTGTGAAGTGATCCCATTTTTCTCTGTTCGTGTTTTTTCATTTCTTCGGAAGCGTGTGAAATTGTTTCTTAGTCCGAAGAAAAATTGTTGGTTTGTCAAACTGCGCTTTATATGAAGTTTTAGCTCTCTGTCGGGAATAGTCAATATTTCTTTGTTTTTTTTTTTCGAAGAAGATCTCCCTGAGTTGTGTCCTTACGTCGGGGGACTTTTGTTTCCTTGTGTGATGAGTTTGAATCCGGTATTTTTGGTCTGTCTTTAGCCGCTGTTGGGTCACCTTTTTTTCAGTTTTCCTGTGAAACGAATGTTTTGATTGGGATCTGGGAGAGATTTGTAGGCAGAAAAAAAAGAGAAGTGGACAGTTATGTTGGGAGGGAAAAGTTTTTACTGCAGATCTTCCAAATTTTAATTGCTACGTTTTCTAGTAACGCGGACAAACAGCTGTGATTTTTTCTTGTTGGCAAAAAGGGCGTAGTGCAGAAGGTGGGAGGGGTTTTTTTTCAAATGGAGGGTGGATTTTTTTTTGTAGGGAATTTTTAGGAACGAGAAGCTTGCTTTCATTTTTTTTTTCTTGGATGTCACGCTTGGATGCTTAGATAGTTTTTTTTTCTTTTGGAGTAGTTAATGCTGGATGTTTTGGTAGGGGAGAGGAGCTGTGCTGAATTTCTGAGCTGTTAATTTGCTGCGTTGAATGATGACTTGGATGCCGTTTTGAAAACATTTTGCAACTCCGTGAGTCGAAGTGGAATTCTTTTCGAGTTTCGCTTCTTCAAAATCTTCATTCAGAAACTTTCGTTTTAATAAGAGCGTTCAGGGAGCCATTAGAAATTCCATGTAGAATACCTAGTTTTACAAAATAAGACCGATTTGGTGTCGATAGTTTTCTCTTGACATTGTACGAGGGCTTATTGGTGTCGGTCCAGATTTATCCAGATGCTGAGAACGACGAAGTTTGACAATAAAATTTGTCTCACATCACTTACAATTGATCTTGCCTTGAAAGTTTTGAGGATGGGGAGAGATTTCAAGTAAGATTTGAATTTGAGTTAGAACGAAAACTTATGATTAGGCCAAGGAGAGCTACTAGCATTAAAATATGACTTGTAAGATTTAATAAATGGCTGCGTTTTATTTTTGGAGGAAAACAGGCATTGAATCACATGGGCGTTCATCTAACCAAAAAAATTGAACGCCGTCTAAAATGCTAGACTTCTTGGCTTCGTGATCCATTTTACTGTTCCTTGGCCTATTGAGCCATCTTAAATTGTTCCTATATTTAATTGGAAGCTGTTTTTTGAAACACTGGTGGAAAGAGAATGATTCATTTCGTGTTGATTTTAAATGAAAATTTATATCGTCAAGCGACAGATTGATGCCAGTCATACACAGTGTCTAGAAAGAATTTATGCATCGGCCGAAGATTTTTAGTACAGTACAGTACATGTATTTCGTGCATGAGTATCATCTTGATCATTCGTTATCAAACAATGCGTAGAATTTTCAGGAAGAAGCCTGAGATTGATGCGAGTGAATTATTCATTTCGGCATAAGTTAAAGTTCTCCATTGAACACGAATCCAATTCCCGATGTATGAATGAATTTGGTTCGTGTGGAACTTGTATTGCATGGAATTTTCCGAGAGGGAAGCTCGTTGAAGTACGATCATTGCTGATATTTTGTTTTGTCATTCTTCCGAATCCGCTGAATAGAATTTTGAATCGACGATGAAATTCACCCGCGACTGGTTCTTATATTTCCTCCGCCGTAAATAACCCGAGTATTTCGCTTCAATTTCTTCTCGATTTCAAAACGGCTTCTAAAAATTATTCATTGAAAGCATTTTCTGACGCAAGAAAAAAGTTGGAAATGTTTCGGAGGCGGTCTTCGTGAGAGCGATTTGTGTATCCTTGTATGTCCTGCAAAAAAGGGAGGGTTGCACTGTGTAGTTCGTAGCGCAAAGCTTTTGCTTGATATACCTGCAAATATTTATTGTTGCTGCTAGGAACCTTGGCCCGGGGGCAAAGACACAGGAAATCGTATTTCCTGGGACGTCTCTCGGTTGGAAAAACCGTCACTGGCACGCGACTGAATCATGGTGTTCTTATGTACTGTGCTCACACTATACCTCTGTGAGATTTTATGGATCTGAGGGAAAAGGATAATTAGCTGAGGAAAAGAAGAAAGGGTTTTTTTTGTCGACGTGAGATGAAAAGAGAGGGAAAAAAGTCCTAGTGGTTAGCATTGAAATCCTGATGCAGAAGTATTTCTTGCGGTTTTCCGTTTTTAAATTGCCGCCAGAAAGTGGAAATTTGTCGATGGTTTACAATTCGTTTTTTTTTTCAAGTGAGAAAAAAGTTGGATGCACTTGGTTGAAAGAATAGAAGCTTTGTTACAGGAGTTACCAGATGGACAGACGAAAGAGAAATCACTTGAACGGTTCCTGCGTGCATTACTGCTGCTGTAAATGCGAAGCTGGATCGAGTTGGGTTACTTATTCTGGGCGCAGGCATTTTGTTTTATCCCCTTGAGTTATTTTTGAGCATTTCTGATGTTCGTGGAATTGATGTTATGCTGCCTGTTCCAGTTTCAAGAATAGACGAATTTCAATTCGGAAACTGTTCCCTTATTTTGAAGCGGAGCATGCGTCCCTGAACAAGATATGTTAATTTATTGAAAGAAAATTGAAACTACATTTCTTTCATTCCAAATTGAACTTGAGTACAATGTGCAAACATTTTTCTTGCAAAAATGTACTGTACAGTACTGCGAAAATATTTTTGTGCTAGTCCAGTGAACTCGATGTCTATCCTTGGTGCAAGTGTGTGTGTGTGTTTTTTTATGATCATATTGAACTATTTCCCATGCTAAACCGTAATTAATTCCTAGTGTGTAATTTTAGTGTTTCCTTTTTCTGAAGAAGCTTAGAGTTCATGACTTATTGAGGTAGAAACCATAAGAACGAAGTTTAAGAACCAGTTGCTGGTTGATGAACTATGGCATAGTTTTGTACTGTACAGATTTTCATTCACTCCTAGGATCAACCACCTGCATCAATTTTACAAGATTTGTGTGGGAACAACTGATGGATAGCAACACCCCTTTCCACTCAAGGGTGGGTTTCGTCACACCACACATAGTCCGTGCTATAGATTAACTGCAGTGAAAGAATTATACAGTATAGTTTTTGTTTGGATGCAGATTGCAATAATTCAGCAGGTTTGTAGCCGCAGAAACGAATGTGATGTGATTATGGATTAAATGAAAACGCATAATCATTATTGAGCACGTACTTTTTTATATTTCTAGTGCAAAACATACAACCCCATGATTTATTTGTGGATTCAAATGTTTTTATTGGAACTTCCCCCCCCCCCCCCCCCCCGAGAAAAGGACGATGCCCCCGAGATCGGTTCACGGAGTGAGTCAGAAAAACAATGATCTCGCGCCGATTGTAAACACGACTGTTGCCCCCCGAGGGGTTTGTCCGGATGATCAAAACACAAAACAGGTTCACTGACCGAATAACGCAAAGTAGGTTCATCGACCGAAGCACACAAAGCAATAGGACGCGCGTACGAATGTTCAAAAACATGTCCGACAAGGGAGGATTTCCCTGTATCAGGGCAGATCAGTCCAAGTTGTTTTTCATAGCCTGGGATAGGGGCTTGGGGAAGTCCACGAAATGGTACCATCTCCCAGGCGTTGACCCGACGGATGTTAGGGCCGGCTCCCACCCAATATTCGCCTTGTCCTTTGTCTGCGATGACTACAAAAGGACCGAGTTTTTGTATCCTGAAACGTTGGTTGGCTGCATGGCGCTCAACTGTGGGAAGACGAGGAAAGATTGCGATTACGTCACCCGGTTGGAAGTGTGGTAACTTCTTCTTGTTAGCCTGTGCAATAAATTTCTCCCTCTGAGTGGCCACGTGTTGGTGAATCTCCTCGAGTCGTTGATCCAAATGTTTTCGCTCGACGTTATACTTGCGATCCGCGTTGAGGATGGTCGGGATGCGGAGCATGGCTTCAGTAGGGGTAACCCCAGTTGTCGAGTGGGGTGTCGAATTATACGCTTGAACCGATTGGTGGATGTGTTTGGCCCAGGTCAACTCATTCTCGTTGACCGCTTTTGCTTGAATTTGTCCAAGGGTGCGGATGGCGCGTTCACAGCACCCGTTGCCTTCCGGATGGGAAGCTTGGGCGATATGCTGTTTAATATGTGCCCCTTGTAAAAAATGCTTAAAGGCTTTGCTGCGAAAAACAGAATCGGCATTAGTATGAATCGTTTCGAATGATCCAAGTTGACGGCAGAGATCAGCTAAGAAAGGAATAACAGTCTAGGTGTTAGCGGCGGGAATGGGTTTCACACACATATACTTTGAAAAATGGTCAACAGCAACGATGACGTATTTATAACCTTCGGGAGACGTCGGTAATGGTCCATAAAAGTTGACGACAAGTCTTTCCAATGGGCGAGATGATTCTATCGGTGACAGGATCGTGCCAATGCTCTGGGTTGGTTGATTGAATCTGAAGCAAGTAGTACAGTGGATGATTCGTTGCCAGATTTGCTGACGCATCCCGGGCCATTGAAAACGATCGCGCAAAGTCAGGTAGATCTTCTTCCAGCCAGCGTGTGCGAGTTCAAAATGGTATTCGTCGATAATCTGCTCGCGTTCAGCTTCCGCTGGTGTTGGTTTGACGTCGATGGAGTTTAGAGTAATCCGGCTGAGGGCGTCAGGTCCTTGCAGAAATCGTCCGGGTCGATGGACTAAATTGAAATTAAATCCTGCTAGTTTCGAGTAGAGACTTACGGCGCGTTCGGTCTGTAGATTGCCAAGTAACGCTTTGTGGTCTGTGTTGACTGTGAAGCGCCGATGGAGTAGATGGTGTTTAAATTTCTTGGTGAGGCTCCAGATTACCGCAAGGAGTTCGCGTTCCGTGTTGGTATATCGAGTCTCCGTGTCAGTGAGAACTCGACTAGCGTATTCGATGATGCGGTGTTGTCCACAGTCGTCGGTCTGTATGAGAACCGCTCCGAGGCTAATGGCCGATGCATCGCAATGAACCGATATAGGTAGTTGTGGGTCAATGCGCTCGAGTTTCGAAGCCTCAGCGAGAGACAACTTGAGCTTCATGAAGGCTTCCTCCGCCTCGGTTGTCCATTTCAGACGGTTATCTGGTTTTTTAGGAATGATAGAACGAAGTACCTTCTCGGAATCAGCAAAGTTGGTGGGGAGATGGGCCCTGAGGTAGGTAGCCATTCCCAGGAACTGTTGCATCTGACAAGTCGTAGACAGCTGGGGATAATCACGAACGGCGTCGACGTTACGTTCCGCAGGACGAGTTCCTGTTTGGTCGATAATATGCCCCAGAAAGAGAGTCTGTTTAGCAAGAAAGGTAGACTTCTTGAGATCAATAGAGGCACCTGCGTTGTGCAGCGTCTGAAGCACTTTGCTAAGGTTCTGGCAGAGCGTTTCAAAAGAATCACCAAAGACGAGAACATCGTCGACGTACGCGAGGCATTTCTTAAAAAGGTGCGGTCGTAAGATCGTGTTGATAGCGCGCTGAAACATTGCTGGACCGTTTTTCAACCCAAAGGGGATTACCTTGTATTGTACTTGGCCGCGGGGCAACATGAAGGCGGTCTTCGGTCTGTCGTCTTGGGCGATGGGGAGATTATGGAAGGCATCATGCAGATCGAGTCCACAAAAGTACTTGTTCTCCCGACCGAGGGCGTCAATCAGTTCTTGTACCACCGGCATTGGATAGTGGTCATCGAGAATCAATTTGTTGAGTTCCTTGTAATTGACCACTAGTCGGAAACGCTTGTCGATCGGCGCATCCGGAGTTGCGCCCTTCTTGTTAATTAAGAACGCTGGCACATTGTAGGGCGAAGCAGCCATTTCTAAAATACCCGCTGCAAGGTAATGATCAATTAATTCCGCGAAAGGCACGTTACGTTCGACCGAGTGACGATAATGGCGAGTCGCGGGTGGTGGCGCGTCCACCGTCGGAATACGAACGACGTGGTCAACAAATAAACCTCGTTTCCCTGACCATTGTCGGATGGTCGGTGCATGAGCCCGTAACATAGCAGCTATGCGTGCGCGTTCGTTGTCGGAGCCGTCAATAAAGGTAATGCCCTCACCCACCGCGAGTGTTGGTTGGGCGGGCGAACGGGTGATCTCGCGAAACCCGGTAAATACGCGTTGACCGTTGATGGTGATCGCGACGGGAAGATGCAACAAAAGAGTACGACCGAAGATAAAATCATAGTCCTATAACCGAGGTAAAACTAAAAAGTTTGACTGATACTCGATTCCGTGAAACGAAAACTGGATCTGAGCGACGCGCGTAACTGTAACAGCGTTAGGACCCAGGGATGTGGAAATAGAGGTTTGGGTAGGGGTACAGGGTAGGTTCAGGGTATTAATAAGGGATTCAGATACATACGAGTGGGAGGCACCTGTATCAAGAAGACCGGTAAGTTGTCGATCCAGCAGTTTGACGGAGAGAACCACTGGAGGAGGAGAGGCGGAGAGAATCGTCGAAGCGCAGTGTGCCGCATTCACTGAGCCTACTTGGAGTTTTCCTGAAACTGCGGACAATCTCGGAGCATATGACCGGTTTTTCAACAATGGAAGCAGACCGGAGGATTGTCAGAATTTCGATGAGAACCGGATGCACGCGTTGACTGCAAAGTGGACGCAGCAGCGGGTGGTTTGGACAAACCTGAATCCGATGAAGACGAGTTTTCGGACGACTGGTTTGGACGTAAGCAACATTCATGTGAGCCATGACTCATATGTCGCTTGTGGTGATCGCACCACTGACAAGGAGGTAGGTTGAGACGGGGCCTGGAACCGGACTTCTGGGTATTGTTGTTTGACGAGGTCTTCTCTGTCTGGTCACAATGATTTAGCCGATAAGCCTCGGCGATGTCGATGAGCTCGTCCCACTTCATGTTGCGGTTTTTCAGCCACTTGCGTCGTAATTCGTCCCATAAGCCCCCCTCGGAGATTTGCAGAAGTTGTTCCATGAAGATCTGCTCCAAAAGGGGTTCTGTGGCGTCAAGAAGATCAGCAGACAAGGGTAAGAAGGTTTCGTATTGATCGCATAGACGTTCGGCGAAGGAGATGTAGCTTTCACCCTCTTGTGGTTTCATCCGACGAAACGTGTCGAGCCGGTCGAGATGTGGCGTGGGATGGCGGCTTGCGATTGCCGCAACAAGAGGTTTGAAGCCTGTAATTCCACGTTTGTATAGACGATGAGCCGTACCTTGTATTTCCGGAAGTGTGTTGTCCATGAGGCAGCGTACACGATGTCCATCGTTGATGTTGTCAATGTCAAGACGATTCCTGAGTCTCATCGCGTAGTCTTCGAATTCTTCTTCGGCCTGTTGCTTGGGGAGCTCTGGAATCTGCGGCTCCGCGAACCAGCGGGGTGGTTGTGCAGGAAGACATGCGACCGGACCCGATGTGGGGACGTGGACGAACGGTGATGACTGCGACGACGTCTGGTGCTGCGGTGGAACGGTGAAGAGAGCGGAAAGAGGTACCTGGAACTTGTCAAGATGCAGGGCGTATTCGGTCTTGGTGAGGATGTCTGGATGCCCAAGTCGGTACGTCTCGGAAAGGAACTGCAAAGTAGACAGCGGCAAGGATTCCCATACGCTGGACGAGGACGAGGAGCCGGACGAGGCGGACGTGATCATCAAACAAGATGAGCCTGCCGGGGTCTTGACGGGAATCCGTGGTGGCTGTAACGGTCTGGCTGGTAGCGGCTGGGGTGTCGGATTGATGTTCGGGGCGGGAGTCTCGTTGTCCGGAACATTGCGATTTTGTTCGGATTGTGTCTCCATTTGTAAAGCCCAGGCAGCAGCAGCGCGTGAATTTTCGGTATTGCGGACCATCAACTGAAGTATGTCTCCGTGAAGAAATCACTGGATGGCTCGAGCCCCCAATAAGTGTTGTAATAAATAGTAGACCTTTCTCCACGAACACACTTGTAATATTTCTTGAAGTCAGCAACACAAATAACACTCAGGTCAAAGTTAAGAGATGATGTCCAGTCAAGAGCTAAAGTCAGAATGCCAGTCCTCTCCTGCCGTCCGAGCCTCCTGCGGTGGTTCCTCCGATGGTGCAAGAGATAAGAAAGAACTGGGTGGGTTCTTGGGACGTTTGGACTTTCTCCAGTAAGCTCGCCTAGGTGTCGCTCTAGTTGGTAAGGGAAGGGCCTTACTGTTTACCTTCCTGCAATCCTCGTGGACAACGATGGAGTTTGTTTCTACCGAGGAAAAGAGAAAAATTACGGTCGTTGCTTAACGCGAATGATTGATGATATCGTGTTATTTCCGGAGAATAATCTGGGATGTGTATTCATTCTCTGACACGTGCCGCACCGTTTCCTGAGCCATGTGTGACCGCGGGATACATCAGAAAATGCCCGTTGGATGTGCGCCTGATCTGATTTAACGGCTCACGGCGTCATTTGCGATGAGTGGATTGCGAAGGTGAAGAATCACATATGATTAACAGAAATAAAGTCAAACTTCATCTGTCCGCAACGCCTTTCAATCGAAGGGGCAGCAAGATGCGAGTGACGAATTCAAGCCAGTTAAGCTATGGCAACGGCATATGGAATCTTAACGACGACACTCGTGCCGAACTTGCTAAGAGCTTGGAGTTGATGTCAATCCCCCGCCCTCGAATCGGTGGGAATCGCAAGCCTCAGGAGGACTGGTCCATTCCGCTGGCATTTTGCGATGAACGTCATATCGAGGATGTGCTTGGACTTGGAACAATTTCGAATTGTTGGAGAATGAAGGAGAGGGTTAGTGAATAGTTATTTAGTGCTGAAGAGATTTCTGACCAAATTTTTGTTTAATCAATATTTTTCAAGATGAAAACCGTGAGTGTTGCGCTGGTCATGTGCCTTCGCATTGGAATCGATCCACCAGACGTCATCAAGACTCACCCCTGCGCACGTCTTGAATGTTGGATTGGTGAGTTAATCTGGACTCGTGACTAGAGGCTAATCACGAACGTTGTGCACATGTCATGATCTTATTGTTTTCGTGCCGAACTTCGGCGCATTATCCAATCAAAGCGTCAAG
>CAJPEX010000066.1:101527-174872 GCA_905338405.1 Notodromas monacha | reverse complement strand
TTTTTTTTTTCAAGTGAGAAAAAAGTTGGATGCACTTGGTTGAAAGAATAGAAGCTTTGTTACAGGAGTTACCAGATGGACAGACGAAAGAGAAATCACTTGAACGGTTCCTGCGTGCATTACTGCTGCTGTAAATGCGAAGCTGGATCGAGTTGGGTTACTTATTCTGGGCGCAGGCATTTTGTTTTATCCCCTTGAGTTATTTTTGAGCATTTCTGATGTTCGTGGAATTGATGTTATGCTGCCTGTTCCAGTTTCAAGAATAGACGAATTTCAATTCGGAAACTGTTCCCTTATTTTGAAGCGGAGCATGTGTCCCTGAACAAGATATGTTAATTTATTGAAAGAAAATTGAAACTACATTTCTTCCATTCCAAATTGAACTTGAGTACAATGTGCAACCATTTTTCTTGCAAAAATGTACTGTACAGTACTGCGAAAATATTTTTGTGCTAGTCCAGTGAACTCGATGTCTATCCTTGGTGCAAGTGTGTGTGTGTGTTTTTTTTTTATGATCATGTTGAACTATTTCCCATGCTAAACCGTAATTAATTCCTAGTGTGTAATTTTAGTGTTTCCTTTTTCTGAAGAAGCTTAGAGTTCATGACTTATTAAGGTAGAAACCATAAGAACGAAGTTTAAGAACCAGTTGGTGGTTGATGAACTATGGCATAGTTTTGTACTGTACAGATTTTCATTCACTCCTAGGATCAACCACCTGCATCAATTTTGCAAGATTTGTGTGGGAACAACTGCTGGACAGCAACACCCATTTCCACTCAAGGGTGGGTTTCGTCACACCACACATAGTCCATGCTATAGAATCTATAGATTAACTGCAGTGAAAGAATTATACAGTATAGTTTTTGTTTGGATGCAGATTGCAATAATTCAGCAGGTTTGTAGCCGCAGAAACGAATGTGATGTGATTATGGATTAAATGAAAACGCATAATCATTATTGAGCACGTACTTTTTTATATTTCTAGTGCAAAACATACAACCCCATGATTTATTTGTGGATTCAAATGTTTTTATTGGAACACCAAATGTAGCTTCCACTTGCTCCATTGTGGAAAGTTATTCATGGGCTATACAGTATTTATGTTGAGATTATGTAGCAATATTCCTATTTTCACAAAAATTAAAGACTTATTTCAGGTTTCCAGTAGTGTTAATGCTGTATCATTGAGGAGACAATTCCCGCCGTTTTCATTACATAACATTGCATATTCATTCCTAAGTAGTGATTGATTGTAGATGGACTATTCACGGATAGATGGAGGCAGCAGTCCACCACAACTACTCCCCATGCTGCTTCCGGAAGGTTAGTTTACCTTCCTGCAATCCTCGTGGACAACGACGGAGTTTGTTTCTACCGAGGAAAAGAGAAAAATTACGGTCGTTGCTTAACGCGAATGATTGATGATATCGTGTTATTTCCGGAGAATAATCTGGGATGTGTATTCATTCTCTGACACGTGCCGCACCGTTTCCTGAGCCATGTGTGACCGCGGGATACATCAGAAAATGCCCGTTGGATGTGCGCCTGATCTGATTTAACGGCGTCATTTGCGATGAGTGGATTGCGAAGGTGAAGAATCACATATGATTAACAGAAATAAAGTCAAACTTCATCTGTCCGCAACGCCTTTCAATCGAAGGGGCAGCAAGATGCGAGTGACGAATTCAAGCCAGTTAAGCTATGGCAACGGCATATGGAATCTTAACGACGACACTCGTGCCGAACTTGCTAAGAGCTTGGAGTTGATGTCAATCCCCCGCCCTCGAATCGGTGGGAATCGCAAGCCTCAGGAGGACTGGTCCATTCCGCTGGCATTTTGCGATGAACGTCATATCGAGGATGTGCTTGGACTTGGAACAATTTCGAATTGTTGGAGAATGAAGGAGAGGGTTAGTGAATAGTTATTTAGTGCTGAAGAGATTTCTGACCAAATTTTTGTTTAATCAATATTTTTCAAGATGAAAACCGTGAGTGTTGCGCTGGTCATGTGCCTTCGCATTGGAATCGATCCACCAGACGTCATCAAGACTCACCCCTGCGCACGTCTTGAATGTTGGATTGGTGAGTTAATCTGGACTCGTGACTAGAGGCTAATCACGAACGTTGTGCACATGACATGATCTTATTGTTTTCGTGCCGAACTTCGGCGCATTATCCAATCAAAGCGTCAAGACCGCTGAACGATCACCGTCAAGTGGATCATTGCAGCCTGATGAATTTAATATAATTTACAGATCCGCAGTCAATGAGTGCCGAAAAAGCATTACCTGCAATTGGAAGTGCACTTCAAAAACAGTACGAACGCTGGCAGCCGCGAGCAAGGTACAAGTGCAGTTTGGACCCTACTTCCGACGAGATTAAGAAGTTGTGCACGACTCTTCGTCGGAATGCCAAAGACGAACGAGTCTTGTTCCATTACAACGGACACGGAGTTCCGAAGCCGACAGAGAATGGAGAAATATGGGTCTTCGATAGGGTACATTTTGAGGATTTTTATTTTTTTATACTGTACCTGATTTTGATTTATGGATATTTATTAATAGGGTTATACGCAATACATTCCGCTGTCGATTGCGGAATTGCAGAAGTGGATGAGTGCGCCGTCCTTGTTTGTTTATGATTGCTCAAATGCTGGTATGGTCGTTAAGAAATTCAAGGATTATGCTGAAGGGCTTGAACGCGAGTATGATTTGGTAAGTTCATCACACTTGTTTTATCATCTCACGTTAAATTTGTTGTTTTGGTTTTCAATTAATTTTTTTCTATGTCGACAGCTGCGTCTCCAACAGAACCACTTTGCTCAATCGTTACCGCCCCAAAACGCTATTCGCAATTGCATACAGCTTGCGGCCTGTTCCGCAGATCAAATTTTGCCAATGAATGCAGAGCTTCCTGCAGACTTGTTCACGTCGTGTCTCACAACTCCGATACGTATGGCTTTGCGCTGGTACGTACTGCAGAACCGATCACGCTTGGTTCCGGCGATCACAGTTGATATGGTGGACAAGTGAGTTGTGCCAATTCTTAAATTTTCGCGCGAAATTTCATTTACCTTATTTACGTGGCACTTTTTTCGGAATTTAAAGGCAGAATGGGTGTGCTTCATGGGCGGGGACACCAATTAGAAAGAAGTGACTGAGAAATTTTTGAAGTTCAAGTTCGCGGCATGCTTGAATCAGTTGGGAAATGGTCGTCAATTTTGAAGAGCCATTTTCTTCAAATTTGAATTTTTTAAATGGAAAACATTGAAAATGAATGCAATATTGGGTTCAATTCAAGTCAAAATTTAAATTCTGAAGCATGGTGCTTGCAAAATACATTAAGATCTTGTTTAAACTTGGTCCCTGGAGCCTGATGAAAAATTCGTAGTATCAAGATTCATGGATTTAAAAACATTTATTGGTGGAATTTTCTGTGAGTGGGTAGTAAACACTGTAGATGGGCCCTGCGACATGGATGGTGAAGACTTATCTCTTCTAACTCTCTCTGATGGCAAAAGGGCAATTTTCTAAACATCTCTCCTTATTTTGAACTTGCCTTGCTTCAAATTTCATAATTATGTGCTGATCTCAAAAAATGAAATGATACAAAAGTCAAGGAAAAGAAGTACCTCCTTCTAAAGCCACTCATTCAAGAACACCCAGTTTTCTTTGAATAATAGGTACACTTTTTGTGACCCACTGTGCTGTTAATTTGAAAAAGAACCATTGCAAAATTCTCAAATGAGCCTAAATAAGTTCTAAAACATCATGCATTATTATCATATTGAGTCTGTTGTAAGACGTATAACAGACTGAAAGCTCTAGCAATTTTATTAACAACCTTATTTTGCCTACAATAGAAGACCTCAACTGAACCTTTCTCTCTTACAATAAATACCCTTGCCTTAGTGCTGCTTGATTATTGCCACAAAATTTGTCAGGAAAAATGATGGCACTGAATTGAGGATTGAATATAATTACTCAAATACCAATGCACACTTTTTATGAAAAAATTCAAGAAAAAATAACAAATTCTCCTCTTATGCAGAAAAAGGGTTCCAAAGAAAGTTAGAAGAATGGTATTTTAATTACAAATTTCCAGAAAGTTGCGATTCACATTTATGTCTGGCAGCAACAAAATACGAGCATAATTAGTTGCTACTTGAAAATATGTGTATGCAGCAAATATTGAAAGAGATACTAGCATCTGTTGTAAATTCCATGTCGGAATCTTTTTTGAATCTAACTTGAGGTTCATCAGATTAAATAACTGAAAGGTGATTGATGCATACTCAAGCAATTTTGGTCAGCAAAATATACTTGTGTGTGAGCAATCCATGTCTTGCTATTTAATTTTTGACAGGGAAGGATGAATAAGTTGATGCAGAAAAAGCTGCTGTTGAAATAATTTTGCATTTTTGATTATTTGAAGTAAGTCAAGGTTTATTTAGACTCGATATTTCTGGATGAATATCAGCTTTACTGGGCCAAAAGTAATCGAGGGTGCATCTGAGTAAAATTTATTTGTGCTAAAAGGTTAATTTATCCTTCTCCATTTAAATTAGAAATATTACGACATGAAATTTTGTGAACANTCGTCAATTTTGAAGAGCCATTTTCTTCAAATTTGAATTTTTTAAATGGAAAACATTGAAAATGAATGCAATATTGGGTTCAATTCAAGTCAAAATTTAAATTCTGAAGCATGGTGCTTGCAAAATACATTAAGATCTTGTTTAAACTTGGTCCCTGGAGCCTGATGAAAAATTCGTAGTATCAAGATTCATGGATTTAAAAACATTTATTGGTGGAATTTTCTGTGAGTGGGTAGTAAACACTGTAGATGGGCCCTGCGACATGGATGGTGAAGACTTATCTTTTCTAACTCTCTCTGATGGCAAAAGGGCAATTTTCTAAACATCTCTCCTTATTTTGAACTTGCCTTGCTTCAAATTTCATAAGTATGTGCTGATCTCAAAAAATGAAATGATACAAAAGTCAAGGAAAAGAAGTACCTCCTTCTGAAGCCACTCATTCAAGAACACCCAGTTTTCTTTGAATAATAGGTACATTTTTGTGACCTACTGTGCTGTTAATTTGAAAAAGAACCATTGCAAAATTCTCAAATGAGCCTAAATAAGTTCTAAACATCATGCATTATTATCATATTGAGTCTGTTGTAAGACGTATAACAGACTGAAAGCTCTAGCAATTTTATTCACAACCTTATTTTGCCTACAATAGAAGACCTCAACTGAACCTTTCTCTCTTACAATAAATACCCTTGCCTTAGTGCTGCTTGATTATTGCCACAAAATGTGTCAGGAAAAATGATGGCACTGAATTGAGGATTGAATATATTTACTCAAATACCAATGCACACTCTTTATGAAAAAATTCAAGAAAAAATAACAAATTCTCCTCTTATGCAGAAAAAGAGTTCCAAAGAAAGTTAGAAGAATGGTATTTTAATTACAAATTTCCAGAAAGTTGCGATTCACATTTATGTCTGGCAGCAACAAAATACGAGCATAATTAGTTGCTACTTGAAAGTATGTGTATGCAGCAAATATTGAAAGAGATACTAGCATCTGTTGTAAATTCCATGTCGGAATCTTTTTTGAATCTAACTTGAGGTTCATCAGATTAAATAACTGAAAGGTGATTGATGCAAACTCAAGCAATTTTGGTCAACAAAATATACTGGTGTGTGAGCAATCCATGTCTTGCTATTTAATTTTTGACAGGGAAGGATGAATAAGTTGATGCAGAAAAAGCTGCTGTTGAAATAATTTTGAATTTTTGAATTAAGTCCAGGTTTATTTAGACTCAATATTTCTGGGTGAATATCAGCTTTACTGGGCCAAAAGTAATCGAGGGTGCATCTGAGTAAAATTTATTTGTGCTAAAAGGTTAATTTATCCTTCTCCATTTACATTAGAAATATTACGACATGAAATTTTGTGAACATTGAATATCAGCTTTACTGGGCCAAAAGTAATCGAGGGTGCATCTGAGTAAAATTTATTTGTGCTAAAAGGTTAATTTATCCTTCTCCATTTAAATTAGAAATATTACGACATGAAATTTTGTGAACATTTTTCGCTGGAAACTTGAGCGAGCGTCTTAGCCGGTGAACTTTTACCTAATTTTTCGTCCCATTATTATTTTTGGCGTCTTACAAGCAGGCATATGGTACTGGGGTTAATACTTGGCAAATATTGTATTCTTTCAGAGTCCCGGGTATTCTAAATGATCGCCGCACAATGCTTGGGGAACTCAATTGGATCCTCACTGCTATAACAGACACGATTGCCTGGAATACTCTTCCTAGAGGTAATATTGAATGCATTTTGACGTATTGTGCGGCATGATGACACGTTTGCACTCTTCCCTCGTGAGACAGATTTGTTCCAGAAGCTATTCCGGCAGGATCTACTCGTAGCTAGCTTGTTCCGGAATTTTTTGCTGGCAGAACGAATCATGAGGTCGTATGATTGCGTACCGGTGTCATCACCTGCTTTACCTGCTACTTATCAAGTATGTAGATTTAATTTTGGTAGACTTCACATTTACAGTTTGATGCTTTTTTTTTTTTTTTTTATTTACGCGTAGCATCCGATGTGGCAAGCGTGGGACTATTCCCTGGATATGTCTTTGTCTCAGCTGCCAAAAATGCTCGAGTCTGTGGCGGGAACTGTTGCCTCAGACTCTGTCAGCGCTGCTGCTGCTACTACTACCTTGCTGACCCAGCAACAGCACAAGCCAGTTCCGTTTTTTGCGCAACAGCTCACTGCTTTTCACGTGTGGCTCAAGATGGGGTTCGAGACCCGGAGTCCCCCCGAGCAGTTGCCCATTGTGCTTCAAGTGAGCAATTCCAGTCAATTTTTGCAGCGCAGTACGGTAAAACCTCCAAATAAGAAACTTTTCGGGACTTCACAAAAAGTTTTTTTTATACTAAACATTTGCTATGGAGAGATTTTCACATTTAATGACTGGAATTTTTTTTTACATCAGACCTGCCTATGATCAATGTTCCAGATTTACGCAAGTACCACGCACCTCTCAAAATTTAGAGGAAGAAGGGGGGGGGGGGGGTTTTCATAGGCGGGTATACATTTTTCTGAAAGTTTTAAAAGTTTAGGTGAGAATTATACTTGATTTTACGAGGAAATTTGGACCAATTCTAGCAGGAAAACATCTTGTAATGGAGATAATTGAAAATAAGTTTAATTCTGCATCAATTGGTGTCTGGATTCAAATTTGGGAGGGATTATTTTTAAAATATTTCAGTTTAAGTGCCACTAAAAATTGTGTGTATTACTCAGGGATGAAATTTTATTTTTAAAAATGCAACTGGAAAATCCTGGTGTGTGTCTTACTCAAGGGTGCGTAGCACTCAAGTAAATATGGTAGATCTGGCATTCTCAGATTTTTTTATTATTGTTTAAAAAACTGATTGATCTTCTGAGAAAAAAATTAGCTTCAATCATGCATTCCATCAATTTTACTAATCTCTTTATTCTGGGAGGATCGGCAATGGAACCACTTGTAAACATGTTTATCTCTGATCTCAGCTTCCATCCATGCTACAAGAACCTGTCAGTCACATTTGTGATTGGCAATTTCTGTGCCTGTCTTTGTCAAGAAATTTCTACTGAGAGAATCTACAGTATTAAACATTCTTCAAAAAAGTTGGTTGCACTCGAATTGGAAAGTTTTTTTACAATGAGATTGTTTTAAAATTTACTGTATGGGCTTTCTGCCAGTGCTTGGAGGGAAAAGTTCGTTATACATTGCAGAAAAATTTGTTGTTCTGAGATGTTACTGTATCGTACCGTATTTTCATGTGTTTTTTATTGTGCTGTACAGTGTCACACTTTTTACTTTTCCTTATGTTTTTCACCATCCAATGTAACCTCAATTCTCATTTATCGTATTTTTCAAGGTTCTTCTAAGCCAAGTACATCGGTTGCGAGCGTTGGAGCTGCTGACGAGCTTCCTGGACATTGGCCCATGGGCCGTCAACTTGGCCCTCTCCGTCGGCATTTTCCCGTACGTTTTGAAGCTGTTGCAGAGCAATGCCAGGGAACTCCGTCCTCTTCTGGTTTACATTTGGGCCAAGATCTTGGCAGTGGACGACGTAAGTAAAAGAGCAATTCATTCGACGCAAAGTGAATGATTTATTCTAAAAATGGGGTTCTTTGCAGACTTGTCAAAGCGACTTATTACGAGACGGCGGCCACAAGTATTTTCTGGCCATCATGAGTGACCCCCATATGTCGGTGAGTGCAAAATTGAGGATGACTATCTAAGGATGCAGAAGAACAGCGATTTATTCATTTTATTTTTTGCAGGCTGACGAGCGTTGTGCAGCAGTTTTTGTGATTGCCCGCCTCGTGCGCAAGTACCCAGAGGCCCAGGAAGCAGCACTGAAGGAGAACACCATTACTCTGTGCCTGTCGCAAATCAACGAGCCTGATGCAACGTTGCGGCTCTGGATAACTCTGTGTCTGGGCCATTTGTGGATGAACCACAGTGCGTCCAGGTGGTGCGGTGTGCGGAACAACGCTCATGAGAAGCTCATTGATCTTCTGACAGACTCGAGCCCTGAGGTAAGCGTTTATTTTCATTTTCTTTGGCATGCAGGAAAGTGATGGGGGGAAAAATTATTTTTTCCGCGTGTAGGTACGCGCGGCAGCCGTATTCTCGTTGGGAACGTTCATTGGGAGTATCAAGCCGAAGGATCGCAGTGAGCATGCCAATACAGTGGATCACTCGGTTGCCATATCGCTGCTTAATGCTGTGTCTCGAGACGGAAGCCCGCTTGTGAGGAAGGTTGGTACGATATGAGGTTGAAATCGTATGCGATATGGGACCTGTATCGATGATCCGCGTATGTTTTCTCTTTTTTTTCATCATTTATTCTCACTTTTTTAGGAACTACTGGTGGCGCTCCAGTGGATGGTGGCTGCTTTTGAAAGTGCTTTTGTAGCGGTGGCTGCGGCCATGATTGAAGAAGAGGAAGGAAGTGCCAGTTTGGCCTACAATTCTCCAATCTTACCCAGTAATGGTAAGTTAATCTGTTGTGAATTTTTCGGTGCTTGTCTATGGTGGATGAATTGGCAACTGGGAGCTTGCGCCTTGATGGCAACCCCGCGCTTTTCTGTGCGTTTCCAACCAATTCTTGGACATTCAAAATAATGCGAAATTATGCTTCTAACGAATTCATAGCAATAAAAAATAATCCAACCAATCAGATGAACTAACATGTCATTTGTGACCTACCTTATCTAACCGGAGCTAACTTACATAATTTGCCTGACTCAACTTACCTCACCGTGCCTAAGCTAATGCAACGTACCTAACCTAACTACTCATCTAGCCTAACTCACCTAACCTAAACTAATGAAACTTATCAAGCCTAACTCAACTTCCCTACTTGAATCAACTTCCCTGAACTACCTAACGTAACTTGATTAGTTGATTTACCTGACGTAACTCATCCAAACTCCATTTAACTTACCTGACCTACCTTGCATAAAGCTGACCTACCTCACATAACCTGACCTACCTCACCTAACCTGACTTACCTCACATAACCTGACCTACCTCACCTAACCTGACCTACCTCACCTAACCTGACCTACCTAACCTGACCTACCTTGCCCAGCGCAACCTACCTACTTTACCTAACATGACCTACCCTACCTGAATGGACCTACCCTACCTGAACTAGCCTACCTAACTTGACCTACATATGCTGACATATGTAACCTGATCAGCCTAATCTGACCAACCTGATCTACCTTACCCTTCACACCTAATTGTACCTACCTGACCAAACCTGACCTACCTTGCTTAAGATACACTAACTCCACTTACCTAACTTTCACTAACTCAACTTAACTTACTTACACCAACTCAACTTACCTTACTTACACTAACTCAACGTACCTTACTTACACTAACTCAACTTTCTTGACTGAAACTAACTCTACTTACCTAATTTAAACTAACTGAAATGATGCTACGTTTTCTTGATTAACGAAAGGTGAGTAATCTAACCTAATTTGAGACAGCGTTGCAGTATTTTGGAAAATACTGTACTGCAAAATTATGCTGAAGAAGCGCAGATATGAAGTGGGTGGGATGTATGAGAAGCCGGGGTTTTCATTGCTGTGAATCTCCGTGTGCCACTTCATCTTAAATGGAGAAGAACCAAGTTCTTTCTACCCAAGAATCGCGCGTGCTTGCACTTAGCTTCCTTCGGGCTAAATTGTTGATGCGATAGCGTTGTCGTTGTTTGTATTTGACATGCAAATTTTGGTTGCTGTCGTTGGCTAAAATTTTGTTTGCTTCGCGCGGCTTGCGGAGATGACCATGATATTGACGCGTAGACATAATACTGTAATAATAATAGCCGGCGGCGGGACGCTGCGGCGGATTGCGACGCGCGTGTCGATGGGCAGCCGACACGGCGGCGGCCTTGTGCCGGTGGAGAACAAGGCCGGGAGGTTCCATGTGACGATGCCAATGGGTGTTGGGGACAACATGCGGCGAGTGTCGTCGAGCTCGTCGATCGCGAGTCAGGGTGAGTGGTGTGATGATGATGATGAGGAAGGGCGGGCCACGTAAGAGAGAACGTCGTGTCGTGTGATGGCCGGTGGAGGCACCCATCAGCGGAGGCTGTTTGTTTCTTTCCTGGTTTGATTCTTCTTCTTCTTTTGTGCAGTGAATGTTGTTGTTGTCGTTGGTGTTCCTCCTCACCTCTCGTATTTTGCGTCTCTTTTTTTCTTCCCCGCACTCCTTTTCGATTGTCGTTGTGTGTGTGTGTGCAGCATCTTGTATCGGTTATTGCGCTGTGTTGAAATTTCTGAACTTTCTTCACTTGGGGGTCAGTGTTCGATGTGTGACTTGACTTTTATTGATGAGGTGCGTTGATCGATTTATGTACAGTCAAACCTCTCGATAAGCCGCCATCATTTCTTCGCGGGGGTTGTGGCGGTTCGAAGAAGGTTGGCGATTTATCAAAAAAGCTGAAATAATATGAGAAACAAGTACAGTACTGTATAATAGGAAACAAAATTATTATTCTTTCAGAAAACAATCAAAATAACCCTGGGATGCGTAAATTACATCAAGCTAATGTTTCTAAGAATTAAATTGTTCTTTTTTTATCGAAGATTTCTCGGGGAAACTTGTAGTTTTGTTGGCGGACTATCAACGGCAGAATTGATTGGCAGCATGGCAGGAGCATATTAGAGTTGTCAATAATTTTGGCGTGTGATGTTCTAACAGGGTTTCTGATGCTTTTATCATTTGGGAAAATTAATTCTTCGTATGACATCGTATCAGGGGGGAGCGTCTTCACGGTGTTTGACTGTATATACCGCACGGTAGGGTCTTTTTAGGCCATCACAGAAGTGTGAATAGGTGTCACAACATAGCCACAACGAAAAAAAAAACTGTTCAGTGCCGTGGTGTGTCCCACGAAGCTACACTGTTTGGAAAATGGGTTAGACGTCGGCGATATTCACCTGGTTGTGCTTGTTTACCGTATTTCAGCCCTTGGCAGTCTCACAAGTGCTGTTTCAATCCCGTCTGCAAGCACGCACGTTCGTCTGTATCGAGGATTTGAAGCGCTGAGTCGCGATCCGAGTCCTGGAGTAGCTGAAATGGCCAAGACTCTTCTCAAAATTCTCCGTGCGAAGGTAAATGATCATGTTTTATTTTTACTTATTTTTTTCGTGCACTTGACGGGAGTTTTTCTTCAAGCTTTTAATGCGTTTAGTGTGTAACTTACGTTGGCAAATTAGGCGGAAGTACTTTTGGAATGCTGAGGTCTAGGATTATGCGACAAAATTTAGCAAGAAATAATTACACGGCAACAACTCGCCGAGTTGAATATTTTAGCGTTAAAATACTGTAATACTGATTGACACTCTTGAGAATTAATTTGTCAACAATGAGTTTTCCCTGTGTAACGAATTTTTTTTTCGTCCCATGAAGTTTTCTACTCATTCCATGTGGGTACTCCGCAAAAAAAAAATTTTTCTGGTCCCCTTGAATTTGGTTGTAGAGAGTCCACTAGTAGAAGTTATAATCGATAATTGAATCGTTCTTGACACTGTTGTCGTGTCTACATTTTGTTCAGAGCTCTTTTTGCTCCTAATCCAGTGCACCCTTGTACTGTGTGTAGTGAGTACTGTACAGTACTTTAAACCCTAAACAAAACGTCTTTTGGATATTAACTGAATGAGCTAAAATTGTAAACTTGCCTCTATTGTATGTCTTCAGCTGAGAATAAAACCTTTGAAATAGGTATTGGGCCATTGTTCATTCATATTTTTTTTTCTGTTTCCATTGAATCGAAAATTCAAGAACCGTTTTATTGAAATTCTTGACATTTAGTTTTTTTTTCCCACACGTCATGGTGATTTTTTGCAAGTCCAAAATCTCATAACTTGATGTTGTCAAGTTTTGAATATCTGTATTTGTTCATAAATTTGTTGGCGCTTCATCTGTTGTCCATCGTTTTTGCCTATGTGTGAGTTTTGTGATGGCCAATCTTGTCAGAGCTAAACTCTCCCCCGTGCAACTCCCAAATCAGTCCCGGTAAAATGGCACTTTTTCTTTTATGTTTGCGAATGAGTGACTTCAAGAATTTGCAGGGTGTGACAAATGCATATTTTGATGCCTGTTTGACAAGGATTCAACATTCATATCTTGAAGAACTTATTAATGGAATTTAACTTCGCAAATCATTTCATAGAGCAAGAAATTTAATTGAAAACTATTCAATATTTCGCTTTTTTTTATTCAAGTTTGACAAGAGTGCTCCATGGTGACAGTGGGTTTCAGCAATAATCGTTTTGAAGAGAAAGATCAAGTTTTGGACATTGTAAATACTGTATTATAAGACAAGCGTTTTAGACAAGAAGCAGTTTCTGCAATACAGGAGTTTAGAACTGGTATTGTTGAAACCTGCTGTCACTATGGAACACTCTTTGTCAATATGCATTCATTGTTGAATCCATTCAAATTAAATTCCTTGCTCTACGGAATAATTTGCAAAGTTTTATTTCATTATTATGTCAACATACTGTATGAAGCCATATGCTGAATCAACTCAAACCCTGCAGTTAAATCCCTTATTCTTGAAGTCACCCATGCAGAACCATAAAAGAGAGTCTGTTGTTGTACTGGGAGTGTTGAGGAGGTAGACATTGATTATTGACTGACGCTAAAATATTGATTCTCGTTTGATTCACCTTCCTGTTTTTGGTATGCGATGAAATTGGAAAAGATTGTAAAAAGGCATTTGAGGGACTGGGCTTTCTTGTTGATCTCTTTATTCCGCACGTGTTTGCTTTTGTACATTTATAAGCGTTATAGCAACAGCACTTTCGTCACGTTAGTCAGTGCGGTGCAAAATAGCTGCGGATGGAACTTGGCGCCACCGGCCCTGTACCTGCACGTTAGCGAAGGTTGCAACAGCCGCGGGTCTTCACCGTCCACGAAACACGATTCCATCCTTTCCTCGTGAGTTCCGTCTTTTTTTTTCTTCTTTTTTTGTGGCTTCGATATTCCGGAGAAGCCTCTTGTTGAGGCGACGGTTCCCCTGGTGTCTGCGAGCAGGGGACATCATCATTACTACCGACCTGGTTCGTCCGACAGTGAGCACGAGGAGCAGGTCAAGTACAACACGATCCACGCTGGCGTGAGTCCGTCGACATCGGGCACGCTGGCCCGGCCATTACGGACGTCGATGCCCAGCGGCACCAGCAGCTCGTTGGTGTCCCGGCTGTCGGCCATCAGTTCCAGCGCCATTTCTTCCGGCAAAACGCGTCGCCTGTCGCCCACGCTGCAGCAGGCCCTGTCACCCATCAAAGTGAGTTTCGTCGTCTTTTCTCGCGTTATTTTTAATGTGCAGCATAGTGATGAATGCATTTATTTTTATTTTTTGAAGACTGAAATGGAGGATTTGTTGCTGAGGAGGATGCCGTCATCAGCGACGGCAGATCCGACGAATAAGGGTCCTTTGAACTTGTCGACGGAGTTTGTTGAATGGTGTGCCCGCACTTATTCTGCGGGGAAAGCGAGCCGCCATCGTGCCACCAGCTGGTGCGCGAGTGCTAGTCATGCGGTGGCCATGGGAGACTTGGAAAGTGACGCCTATTATCGGAGAGAGCTCAGGTCAGTTTTTCTTGTCATCGTGACGCTACATGTAAGGTGAATGTGTGAAACGTTTGCGCCCTTTAGTGATCTTGAGTTCCGCCTTTTTTTTTAGCTTCCTGTGTCATAGCATATCTTTGCGAGTGCAGGCAAGCCTCGATTGTTTAAAGTGCTGCCCGACTCAGATGTGGTCAAGGGCCACATTAACGCATTTTTGTGGTCAAGGGCCACATTGCAGAGGTGGATAGTCCTTCGCGGGCCACAATAGGCAATATGGGAAATTTTTCTATAGCAAATGTTTTCCGAAATGCTCCAAATTCTCTACTTTTAAAGGAAAAGGTTCAAGTTTTATTCAGTTCTATGCATTATTGAATCACAAGCCACAATAGCCTTATAGAATTTTGCAGGGCGAACCAAAATTTTTAAATTTTAAATTCATTTTTCGATCTAATCTGACTAGTGGCTGCTGCCACCTTAAAAATTGCGAGGAAAGGACTGTGGGACAGAAGAAGAGTCTCTGTGGGCCGGATCTGGCCCGTGGGCCGCATTCACTGATTCAGTGCCGTCATTTGTCCTGGAAAATTTAAATGGATGTTATTGTACTGTATGAGAGAAGGTTCAATTCTGGGTCTCCACTGTCAGAAAAATTTGCTTGTTTACAGAATTATTAGGCCACTGCGTCCGTTTTGTGAAAGAGAAAGATGCGAGAAATAATTTGAAGCTCAAGTACACTTTTTATGCTGTATCTCAATGAAGTTAATAAAACATAATATACAGTACAGTAATGTATTAAGATTTTACGCATAATGTGTAGAGTAAAAGAGCAGAGCTGTTTTTGACGTTTTATTGAGTTCGAGATTTTATATCAGGTGATTTTATACACGAATCTCTAAGATTTCCTGGAAAGCTCCTACTGAATACTGTATATGTTTTAAAGAGTGGCAGCTGCCATTATTCAGAATATTTATGGAAAAAAAATTTAAAAATTCTAAATGCTCCGCTGCAATCTTCCAGAATTCTGTAAGACTTATGATTTTGATCCAATGCTTATTATCGCTAATTTAAATCTAGAACTATCCATATACTGTAAAAAGGGAAAAAGCCGGAGCCTCATAAATAGCCGGCTCGCGGGCCTTCCCTTTCGCAGCTCTGCTCAAGTGCGAAATGTTGTGTAAAATTAGTGCAGTATGCCCTTTCAACAAATCGCGTTTTTCAAGTGGAATTTTCATTCTCTTGTCAAGGTTTCGGAAGAATGCTCGGGTGCGTAGTGACGCAGCTGTGGAGCGTGGTCGTGTGATGGATGGACAAACGCGTCTGGAGGAACAGGTGATGGCTGCGAGGAATCTTTGGGCGCCGACGGTGATGCGGTTACACCCGTACGAGCCGGTTCTGTTGGTGGCAGATGAAGAGCATTTGTCGACGTGGGACTTGGTGTCAGGGACCCGTCTCGGCTACCTCGAGAACCAGAACCCGCCTAAATTGGGGTTAGTTTGAAAATTTTCCCTTTTTTCTCTGTTTTGTCTGACGTGGTTTTTTTTTTTGGGACAAAATTTCAGCATTACGGCTGTTGAGGTGGTAAATGCGCAGGAAGGAGTTGGTTCCTTGGTGATGATCGGTTCCCGCGACGGAGCTGTCCGCGTGTGGGCCAACTTGACTGATGCCGACGCTACGGATGCTGGAGGAGGAGGGTTGTCGAGCCCGAACGAAATCGACGGTCGACCGTCACTGATGGCGTACTCGGGCAGCAAGGGTACAATACGAGTTTCGGCCGAAAGCTCGCTTAGTGGACACCAATTTCAGCCAAAGCTCGTGACTGCTTGGCAGATTTTTTCGGAACTCCTGCAATCCACACGAAGTGAGAAATTGGATTCTCAGTTTTCATTCCGTTAGTCGTGAGAGTGCAGTTTTTGCTTTTGATGATGCAGTATTCGACGACCTCTTTTTAAGAAATGATTTGACTTTACTGCAGTTGTATGAACTGCTTTGAACTACAGTAATGAGAAAGGGGCGAAATTGATTTCAAGATTTTTGGTACCAGGAAAATTTTGGGGGTAGAAAGTGATTTTCTTGAGCAAATCATGAAAATGTGCGTTTGAATTTTTTGGTTTGTTCATTATTGTATTGTTTATTAAGCTAATGAGAAAGGGGCGACATTTTGATGCCAGGAAGAATTTCGGGAGTAGCAACTGGTGTAGGAGCTTCATTTTTTTCGACCAAAACCTAAAAAAGATTGTTGGACTGTCAGTTCGCCAATTTTTTTTTAAATTAAATTATTGCGACGGCGGTATAATCAATTTCAAGATTTCGATGACGGAGAATTTAGGGGGTAGCAACCCTGTTGGGATTTCTTTTATTTTTTCGAGAAAAAAATGAAAAAGTGCTTCTGACAATTTTTTGTTTGTTTATCATTGCAGATGCAGGTGTATTACTCAATTGGAACCAGCGATGTGAGCAGGTGGCAGCTTCTGGAGATGTGCGAGTGATCCGGCTTTGGGACACGCGTCGCGAGTTGCGCATTGCAGACTTGCCGACTGGCGCAGACTGTTGCGTAACTTGCTTGTCCCGTTCGCAGGACGGTAAGAGAGAAAGAATATATTTTGCAACAAACAAACAAAAAACATGAATTGTTTATTTTGGCTGCAGGTAATATGATTGCTGCGGGCTGCGGGGACGGCACCGTCCGTCTTTTCGACGTACGTCTCTCGCCGTCGGATGCACGCGTCAAGGTGTGGCGAGAACACCCGTCTTGGGTTCTCGCTGCTATGCTACACGAGGGGGATGGCTCTGGATTGCGTGTCGTGAGCGGATGGTTCGTATTGTCGTGTACAGTAAGGTCGAAACTCGATTTATTGCCACCATTTTTTCCTGGCGCGTTTTGTGGCACTGAGCGATGGTGGCTCTAAATCGAGAATATTTTAAGGAGAGTGGGGTTTAGTTGAGGGTTTCTGTTGTAATCAAAATGAGGTGGTTCAAAGAATTTTTAGGCTCCTCAGTCTGTTTCAGAATAGAGAAAGCCACAAGAAATGATTTGAAGTTCGAATGTACTGTGTATTTTGTGTTATAAAATACGTATTCCGACGAAATTTTTAAACATACAATTCATTATAATGTGTAGTAAAGTAGCAGAGCATTCTGTTGCAGAGCTGTTTCTCGAAATTCCGGTGCATTTGAGTTTTATGTCAAGTGCCATCATGAAGGAATACCAATGTTTTCACAAAAATCTCCCTCTTTTTTTAAATCTTCAATTAAGGAAAGTGTCATGCAACGAAGAATATTCATCCGCCAAAATTCAAAAAATAGAATCTTCTCAATTATCCTGAGTTTTATGTGAGCATGGGATTGTGATTCTCAGTTATAAGTCTAGTATCTCAATGATTTCCTGGGAAAAAGCCTTGATCATTTCGATTTCTGCCCTTTTTAAACGTGACGAAGAAAATGTCCGTGTTATTGCTGATGATTCTGGTTTTTTTTTTGAATTTGCAGTAGTGTACCGGGAGAGGTGCGAATCTGGGACTTGCGGCAGCATGAGTCAATGGCGTGCTTTCAGGGTGGCGAGCTGATGTCAGCGATGGCTGTGCATCCTCAGGTCAATTTGTATGCCTGGTGGGTGATTTTGTCTTCATTACTTGTTCATTTCGTTTCACTTTTATTTTATTTAAACCTCTATTCGGTTTTATTTGAGGAATGTCCATTAGAAGTTGGAGTTGGATCCTGTGTTTTTAACTTTTCGTTTTTGTGCGTATGCCGGAAAGCATTTTCCTCATTAAATTGAAGGTTAGAAAAGTTGATTGGAACTTGTCAGTTGTGTTCAATTTACTGCTGTACTCGGAAATGTTCGAGTGATTTGAGTTTTTTGTCTTGAAAAAGTCCAAAATGCAATATGTTTAAATTTAAAGGTCTTATTGTGTTTGACAAAGCTAAAACTCAAATTTTGAATGGGGCGGAGTTTTGAGTTATTCACTGAAGAAGGAAAACACAATCTGGGGACAAGGACAATGTTTGAAAACTCCCGAAGGACATTTCAAAAAGATTTCGTTTTAACGTTTTATAGTCCATCAGGAGTTCCGGTTGGATCATGTGTTTTGAACTTAATCGGTTGCCAACTTTGTCCGGATACCGGGAAGCATTTCCCCGATTATTTTAAAGATTTTGGAGAATGCCACAGAACTTGTGTCAGTTGCTTTCGGAAGCATAGAAATGTTTGAGTAGTGTGAATTTTTGTGTCTTATGAAGTGTGAAAATTGTGGGGTCCCACTGCGTGTAAGAAATGTTGCCGGTCAAATTTGGTTTGAGGCAGAGTTTTGAGTTATTTTCTCAAGAATAAAATTATTACCAGGAGAAAAGAATACATCTTACGGAGAAAATTTTATAAGATACCGTTTTTCTAGTGCGTGAAATTTATTTTTTTCGAACCTTTTATTACTTTCTTTGCCGTTTCAGTGCTTTCAAGTCGAGCACTGCGGGATCAACGAACCACCAGATCAGCATTCACAAGGGACTGGTTGGCGAGTGTGTAGGGACGTACAAGTACTATGAAGGGTTCATGGGTCAACGGATCGGACCCGTGTCGTGTTTGTCGTTTCACGATTTCAACGTGAGACTCGCTTCGGGCAGCAGTGACACAACTTTGGGCGTCTATGGACCCAAGTCTCTTGGAGCCTCGGGGACGTCGGCTCCGTCGGCGACGGTCTCATCCTCCAATTGTGCGTCTTCGTCCGCCTCATCGACGTCCTCTTATTCGTCTACGTGTGCTCCTTCGTACCAGACACCCTTGTAGTGGTCATGTCCGGTGTTACTTGACGATTGACGTAGTGACGACTCTTTGGATTGCGACAATGAATAAATTGTCAATACGAGTTGTTGCTAATGTGAGTTGTCTGGTAGCCTCGTCTGCGATTCTTGGTTCGGGTTGGCGCAATGCAGCGCCGGGACAAAGTAGTGCATTGCCTCGTTTTCAAATGCTTCTATAATCTTAATTATTTTTATACCATGAGACACACTGAGTTGCTTTCTAATGCCTTATTGTTGTACCCCGAGTATGAATGTGCATCTCTTCTCGTGGGAAGGACATTTTGGAGGGAAATTTAAGGCAACAGGGAAGTGAGAGAGAGAGATACTTGGCAATTGGTAGGGATACTATGTCGTGATCGATATTGTTTTCGCCTCTGCATTCTGTTGGAAAGAATGCTTTTTTTCCCCCTTGTCAGGATTGTTAGCGTCAATAGAGTGACATGAGGGATTCAGAGGCCTCTGTTGGATTTTTTTTTCTGGTGCCGTTTGTTGTTCTTACAGGAGAAAGTGCCGTACGGGATGAATAAAGCCGTCATCTGTTGAATTTGGCCGTTTTTTAAATCAATACCATGTAACATTTTATGACTGTATAAATTATTTCCTGACTTTCTTTGCCCTTCTATTGTGATTTCAGGTTGAATTCGCGCGTCAATACAGTGGTTCTTCATGCCTAGACATTTGCCTAAGCAAGACGAACAATGTGAAAGAGTGGCCTGAAAAATCCATGCATGACCCTTTTTTGTTGTTGTGAAAATGCATCATTGGATTCCTGTGACAGCTTTTGGTTTGAAATTACGGGTGGACTCTCTTTTTATCAAAGTTAAAGCGACTTGGAAAAATCGTTGTAGGAAACCCAATATAAAATTTGGAGAGAACCTATATAAGACCACACAAAAATCATAATGCAGAGAAAATTGTTTTAGAGAGTCTACGTGCATCATCATGTAAATTTACAGTGAGACAAAAATCAGATGAAAACTGTGAAGTAATGTACTTACTTAATTACCGTACACCTTTAAATAAGGCAAGCACCTCAATTTCAAAGCCTAAAATTCGGGGGGGGGGGGAATCCACCGTATGCAAATGCATGTGGAATCTCTCTACAAAGAATTTCTTGAGACCCAAAAGAAAAAATTCCTTTTAGAAGAAGTTTGGATGTAGAAAACCCTTTTAAAATGGGGAGAGAACCATATGGGACCAAACATTTTTCATTATACAGAGAAAATTGTTTTAGAAAGATGTTGTACACTACCTGATGTAGTGTGCACAAAGCAATATGACAAAATGTGGCTATGGCATGTTGACCTGCCTGTATTCAGGGCCTTCTTATCTCTGGCTTGGTTCTTGGTATCCATCACATACAAATACTGTATGTGCTGGAGTACAGTACCATATTTAATTGAATACCACACTCCCTCTGGTAAGGTGCACATCCAAAAATTTAAACCTGAAATTCAGATGAAAATGTAATCCCAATGATTAAGACATACGCAGTATTTTAAAGATTTAAATATTCTGAAAATGATATGTATTTTAATATTTACTGGAATTGCAGTTGAATCTTATAATTTCAGTTTTTAAATTTTCTAATGAAATCAGGTAAAATTGCCTGTTGGAATTAACAATGAGTTTCAACAAAAAATTTAAATGAGAAAAATTCATGCATTTGTCGGATTGTCGCACCCTGGTTGTTTTTTCTTAATTTTGGAAAAGATGTGGAACTGGAGTACTGTAAGCCAGTATCATACAGTGAGCGGGAGTGGAGAATTGTAGGAATTCTTCAGGGGCGACACCTGTTGAAATGTGTGAATCAACATTTGAACGTTCAAGCAACCCGAGTTCAAGAATGTACGCTTGACAGATGGTCGGACAACAGGCCTACAAGTAGTGTTGAAGGCTAGACTGAAGATGTCAGGAAAATGTGGACCAATTCGGACTTGGTCTGAGTAGGTCTTGATCTAAAAGGTGTTTGTCTTTGATGCATGGAAGCATTGTTTTCAGTGTAGACTTGGTCAAAGGTGCCTTTGAAAAATCGCAAGCTTGACCTCTTTTCAGTCTGAGCCCCGCGGGGCGTTCAGTTGACCTATAACATTCCGTGAGATTCAGATGTATGCAATTCGGCTGACAGACGGTGTTCCGGATTTTTACTTTCAGATTCCTTTGAAGATATCTGTGTTGTGGTGGAAACGCGGCACCGTTATTCATAAGAATGGTATGAACACGATGATGCGTACGCATGACTTGGTACAATATCAGAAACGTAAACTTTCGAATTTGTCGTCTTTCAGGGTATCGACATCTCTCACAAGCATGACAGGAAAGCCCGGAGAAAAGCACCGAGATCTAAGAACGTTTACTTGTCGCTTCTAGTGAAGGTAACTTTCGAATATTGAAATTCCCGAGCCATATATAATGATGTTCCTTTTTTGCAGCTTTACCGGTTTTTGTCACGTCGAACGTCAGCCAAGTTCAATAAGATCATACTGAAGCGGCTGTGCATGTCTCGCACGAACAGGCCACCGATGTCCCTCGCTCGCATAACACGATTCATGAAGAAGAAGGAACGCGAAGGAAGACTTGCCGTCGTTGTTGGCACAGTAACTGACGATGTCCGCCTTTTCGACGTGCCCAAGTTGTCGGTGAGTGTGAGAGGTTTCAGAATGATGTTCGACGTGTGAATTAATGCTCTTTCGTGTTCGCTGACAGATTTGTGCCCTCAAGATCACGGACTCTGCGCGTGCGCGAGTTCTGAAGGCTGGTGGTGAAGTAATCACCTTTGACCAACTAGCTGTGCGTTCGCCGCTGGGAAACAACACCGTTATGATGCAGGGTACGGTATAAACCATCAAATTCTTGCGTGGGTTATCTCTTGATCGTCTTTCGTTGCTTAACAGGATGTCGCACGGCTCGCGAGGCCCACCGCCACTTCGGGCGCGCTCCCGGCCTTCCGCATTCTCACACGAAGCCGTTCGTTCGCTCGAAGGGCCGTAAGTACGAACGGGCCCGTGGACGCCGTTCTAGCCATGGATACAAGAAGTAAAAGGTCGATGCCGTTTATTTCGCGTCATTGTCTCAGTGGTGATGATGGGTTATTGGCGTTGCGAGAGAAAACGAACCTTATGTGAAAACCAACCGTTTCATTTCATTTTTGCGTGTTTCGTATTACTGTTTGTTTCGATGAGGCCTGAAGACGTGGGTTGGTTTTTCCTTATCTATGCTGAATCCGCAGTGATTCGCGAGTGTGTGGAAAACATCGCGAAACTGAAGCAAGGGGATGAAATCGGAAGCCGGCAAAGTTAGTAACAGAGTGAGTTTAATATCTTATTTTCTTGACTATCGTTGCTGACTTTTGATTGTCAAGAGGATTGACATGTCGCCGCCCTCCGCGATTGAAATATCGGACGAAGAGTTGGTGTCCATCTCCGTGAGGGACCTAAATCGTCAATTGAAACTTCGCGGCCTGACGCGAGAGGATATTGTCAAAATGAAGCAGCGTCGAAGGACTCTCAAGAACCGAGGATATGCAGCAAGGTGAGATACATGGCTAATGTCCGATGAGGTACAGTGACATGAGACTTACGATGTTGACAGCTGCCGTGTCAAGAGGGTTGAGCACAAGGGAGACCTCGAGTCTGAACGAGTGCAAGTTGAAATTGAGTTGGACCAGTTTCGGACTGAAAAGGCGCGTTTACGCAGCGATATCGCCGGTCTTGAGCAGAAGTGCCAAAGACTGATTGAGTATGCCGATGCCCACAGTATTGTCCTAGCCATGGACCTACTGCGCGATCATCATCAGCAGGACGCGGCTGCCTATTGATCACTGCCCATCATCGTGTCCTTGTAACCTTTTTTTTTATTATACTGTATACCATCTTCGCGAATATCAGCATCCCTTGGATTTTGTATGCGCAAAATGATTTAAAATTCCATTAATAGTCGAATATAAGCACGCAGTTACTTTTCCAGGAACCTACAGTTTATATTTCCCCATTGAAGGAAAAATAGCGTCAAACAGCCCTTGTTTTTCACCTTCAACTGATTCGTGAATCTTGAAGCGCTTAAAGGTGACCATTTTGTGATTGACTTTACTCAAGTACCACAAGTACCTTTTTTTCTCTTTATTCAAGAGGAAAGAAAGGATGTGCCTGTCATCCTTTTTCCAAAAGCTTCTCGAAGCTTAGGTCAGTTAGGTGTGCATCATATTTGATTCTAATTGAAAAATTTCGTCCAATTTTGACAGAAAAACTTACTGTACTGGAAAAAACTGATAATTATTCGAATTTGGGTGTTTCTATATTTGGAAGATTATGGATTCAGAGTAACTGAAAATTGGGCGTGCGTCTTACTTCGAATATAATTCTGACAATTCAACTGAAAACCCCTGATGGTTTATGTTGTATTAAAAATGTGGTAACCTTGACTTGAATCGCTGAAGAACTGAAGAAAATGAGTGCTTTATTGTTTGCTGGGCCGTGAGTCGAAAGATTTTCTGGTATAGATGCAGATTTACAAAAATTGAATAAAAATGCGAATATAAGACCCCCTGGTTTTTGAGCTTCTAAAATTGAGAAAATTATTTTTATGCAGTATTCGCGCAAATACGGTAGCCTGTTTCCCTGAGGAAAAAGCACTGTGGGTCTCGTATTTATTTTTTTTTTTGCTTTCAAAATTGCACAAGAGCGTTTTTTTTCGGGAATATGTTTATTGGTTTCGGAAAGGATTTGACGTATATTCTGTCCTCACGGGTTTGGCGTGAGTTTTTTGCGAATAAACTTCCATTCTCATCCAATCTCATGATGCGCGGACATTTTCATTTCTATACTTATAATTTTTCAAATTATTTTGTGAGATGCCTGCGCAGTTGCTGGAAATTATTTCCAGTGGAGCTCACTGAAGAATTAGTGATACTGTACTGTACTAATGAAGGTATGTTTATTGATTTGAAAGTAGGTGGTGATACATGCACGCGGCGAAGTGTAAAGACTGAGTACAGGTCGTGTTATAATTGCGCTGTCTATGTCAGCGATGGTCCGGGTTGCTCTCTGGTAATTTTTGTGTCAACGTGTAAGTCGAGACCACTTCACTGGACGAGCTGAACTGTGTCAGCCGTGCTTCAGTTTTCTGCGGCGCGTTCATGACTTAACAATCCATTTGTGAACCTCCAACTCTAAACTTAGTTATCCTCAAAGGGTCTGAGGAAATGTGAGCGTTTTTCGTTCTTTTGTGGCTATTTGAATCAAAGAAAGCCGAATAAGAACGGTTATGTGGTCCCATTTCGAGAGAAAGGCGATGGGTGATCGGGACACATCAGCGATTTGCACGATGCATCAGCCCGCACAGACCTTTCATGTATGTGCAATTTTGTTGGTCAGGTAACATTATTTTTTTTTCACTTGCGGAAGAATGAAGAAGGCGTTTCATATTACTGTAATATTAATGGGGATATTTACCCATCATTTATTGTATCTTAGAAGTCTATTTGACACATTCAAAATTAGTTCTGAATTTTTGGAGGAACCAGCGGTTGACGCAAAAGTAAGGTTTTGCTTATTATTTGTAGAATAATTTTCAAAACGTTGAAATTCGAATGTTTTCGGAATTATTAACGAAAAATATTTACGATAAGTGGGTTTCTGCCATCTAACGTAGTCTTGGCAAATCCAAGAGATGATTTTGAATTTTTGTCAATATATTGCAATGTTCATGTTAAGAAAAACACTTTTTGTCAAGCTTGAGAAAGTTGTGCAATATTGATTAGATTGTGTCCATTGAAAAGTATAGAAAAAATATGATCTAAGATGCAGATGCTCTGACTTATATGCGAACCCAGTCTAAAAAGTTATATTTTTTATTTAACAATTGGACAGTGACTGATGTACTGTACAGCAGGAGTAATAATGGCTGAGAAATCCTAATTAATTGAGCTAATCAGGTGAAAAAAATGGATGCGACAAGACCAACTTTATCGCGTTTTTAATCATCCCTTCAGTTTACCCATGGGCAATAATCCCTGATGTGGAGGCAAGGCTCCGAAGAAGTCTCTTCTTCCCCATTCCAGTCCAAAGCGTTCTGCTGCCACTGCACTGTCCGGGACATATTTTACTGCAGTACATAAAACGAACAGCATAGGGAATAGAAGAGATGATTTCATTTGAATTAGAATCGCACAAGGAATAAAACTTGCCTCTTGGATGATGAGGAGCTCTGGAGAAATAGGGTTTAGTTGCAGGTTCCTTGCCTCGATCGGATAAAAGGAACCTTTCGGATAATGGAACGTAGGGTTGGTGATGTGGGAGGGGAACCAGAACTCCAGACTTTGTCCTGGGCTGCTCTCGCCCATCCGGATCATCGTCACCGGGAGCGTAATCTATCTCTTCCCGCGACTGGTAACCCTTCCTATCAGCGTTACCTCGTTGTTGGAAGGAATCCGGATCGGGTCCCGGGTATTCCTGGTCCCTCGGAGGATATTCATCGCTTCTGCTGTGTCCAGTGTCTGCTCTTGATCCGTAATCCTGTTCCTGACGTCGGTCGTTGTTTTCAAAGTCGTCGAATCTTCCGGGGAGTTCATCTTGGGGTCCACCGGGGTACTGCTGATGGGTTTCATCTTGTGATGTTGGATACCGTGCGGGGTAAGGCGGATTGTCCATGGGTGGAGGGGGTTGAGGTCCGTAGGGTGGGGTTGTCGGTGGGCTTTTGGGAGCACCCGCGTGCCAAGTCGGGTACGCGGGGTTGAAGTTGGGGTACCCGATGGACGGCGGGCCTCGGAGACTCGGAGCCCCGACTGGACCCAGCATTTGTTTGACTCGGTTTGACATGGATCGGATTCTTCTGCGGACTGCGAAAATATTCAGGTGGTATAATCGCAATGCAATATTTCAAAACGAACCACAAACATTTATTGAAATTTTTTTTTCATTTATTGGCATTAAAAGAAAATTATGACGGATCGTTGTTGAAGAAATAGAAGAGATTCATTCCCCGAAAGCTCATTTATTTCTTAAAATCAGCGAAGAGCATTTCTTTATATAGAATATAAAATTTTCTAACTCAATAATGCATACAGCAGGAATGCAGCTATAACAGCCTAGCTATAAGAATAGGTTCCTGTTATGTAAACAAAAAAACTTAGTAAATTAATGTAACTCAAAATATCGTAAAACAGTACATGTCACATAATCAAGGCTCCCCTAAGACTTTTTTTTAGCAACATTACTGTTAAAAAGGTTACAAAGTTTTTATAACAGAATTTGATCTGTATATTTCATTACTTGAGATCTGCAAAGATTGTTTGCTGAATAATATGTCACATTTTGTCCAAAACGTCGAATAATTAAGGACCTTATAGAAAGATTTGCCTTGTCAAAAACGATTTTTTATTGAGAATAAGCTCATTAAAATTTTTTTATTGAGAATAAGCTCATTAAAATGTTTTTATTGATGCATATATAGATATAGGAAGTACAATAATAACTAGCTCATGCCCATGGAAATGAACATTCCCTAGCTTATTAGAAACATTAATTGTGTTTTTACCTCATATGTCCCTGCTGAAACTACAAAAATTCAGCTAGCAAACATTGATTGGTCTCCAGCGAGCAAATGTCTAATTTTTTTTAGAAAGAATTAAAATTGCAAAAAGTTAACTCCAGCTTATGGACAATTTTCAGCACTAAAGCATATTTCTGTGGAATTTTATCCAAGGACAATACATTTGTTTTTTTGAATCATTTAATTACATTGAGTTTTATAGCATTTTGTCATGTACAGTGTATTAGTTCCGAGGGGATTCTGAAAAAAAATCGTTGTAATGACAATTTTTAGTTACAAAGTTTTTATAACAGAATTTGATCTGTATATTTCATTACTTGAGATCTGCAAAGATTGTTTGCTGAATAATATGTCACATTTCGTCCAAAACGTCGAATAATTAAGGACCTTATAGAAAGATTTGCCTTGTCAAAAACGATTTTTTATTGAGAATAAGCTCATTAAAAAATTTTTATTGATGCATATATAGATATAGGAAGTACAATAATAACTAGCTCATGCCCATGGAAATGAACATTCCCTAGCTTATTAGAAACATTGTGTTTTTACCTCATATGTCCCTGCTGAAACTACAAAAATAGTCGATCGTTTGTAACTAACCAGAGGTCGCTCGTTTACAGATTAAAAAAAATCTTTCTTAATTTTAACGTTTTTCAATTGAGGTCGAATACCTGTTAAAAGTCGTGATTTCGTATAAAGACACCTTAGTATTCTGATGATGTTTCTTAACTAAAACCCCACCTATTCATGCATAGCCCAAAATGGACTTCTAGATATACAGCAGGGATGAATTATTGTTAGCCTCAAAATAAAAAAAGTACCTGGGGGCAGTGCTGGTTGGGCTTGTGGTACTGTTACTTCTTGTTTGGGTTCACTGATGCTGGGTTGATTCTGTTGAATTTTCGGTGGAACCTGCTGCTGCTGGGGTTGGTGAAGTGGTATTGAGGCTTGGCTAGAAGTCATGGTTGGCTGGGCTTGGCTATTAATAATAGGGATTTCTGGAACTTGTGATTGCTGCTGTATTGAAGAAGTTTGTTTTTGAACAGCACTGATTGGACCCTGATGACTTATTGGAACTGTAGTTTCTGGAGGCATTTTTGGGGCAACTGCTGCTGGGGAACCACCTACAGACATTTTGTCCAACAGGGCCTGCAATGGCGCCATGGTCAGTTTATCTTCCTCTGGTAACCTTATGAGGATGGGTTCTTTCATTTCTTTTCCCTCTGGGCCTTGCTCCATGTTGTTTTGTTGCTGTCGGTCGTCTTTGGGATACTTGGGGATATTACTGATGGTTTGGGAAGCATCAGGAAGGTCGTGCAAATCCAGTCCTTTCAGGTACTCCGTGACGCTTTTCACTCCAGGCTCGGAATTGCCTGAATTCTCCGACATCGCGCTTCTGATGATCTCTGTGCGTCGCAAAGCGGTTCTTTGATCCATGAGCCCTCTGATTGCGATGGCCAGTTTCATCTTGTTCCGCATAACCCTCTCGGCATCCGTCAAGTTGTCCGACCGGTTTTTCACGAATCAAGCGTCTAGACTTCGGAACTAGGGCCCTTTGAAAGGCAAGCAGAACTTCTTAAAAGACGGTTAAAGGTACCGAGAAGACTTAAGTAGGCGCAGCAACTAGGGCTTGCCTCGTGGAAGCAAACAACTAGTGTCCGGTACTCGTTGAGATATTTTAAAGATCTCGGGATCCGTAGTGATATCCTCAATGTTTCGTTCGTTTTCGTTAGTTAAAGTCACGAGAGCTGATGGTGTAGAAAACGGGTGAGGTGTTGTCGAATTATTTTCAATTGGCGTTGCAGAAGTGGTATTCGTGAGATTCCTTGCGTTGTCGCTTATTTTCATGAGTGGTAATTCCGTGGTGTAGAGGGTTTGAATTCGTTCATGATTTTTCGGATCCATTAACGGAGGAAGAGTTGGTTTTGTGTAGTGCTTCGAGATTATGGTCAGCCTGAACAACTATAACAGGACGTACGAGAAATAAACGTGATAATACAGAACCTTTACGCAGGGTAACAAGCGAAGCATAGGAACGTTTCATTCGTGATCCTTTTCGCCCTAATTTGTGACCAAGTACGTTGAGTCATGGAAACTGAGTTCTTGAGTTTTTTCTCGCTGGGATAAATGACGGACACTCTGAGAATTGTTTTGCTCTCCCTTGTGAGACTATACTTCCCTGTTTTTGCACTGCTGGACGTACTATTTATGATGCATATATATTTTTTTTATTGGATTCGAGACATACTTATAAATCTTCGAGTCGGTGTCTTTGTGGTATTGGATTCTTTCTCCTTCGTAGGGGCTACTACTCTATCGCGACGACAACTCGCCTATTAAAAGGACCTAAATAATAAGGAGTAGGGAATAGCGAAGAACGACACTTTATTTGCGCCTCCTAAGGAAGAGGTTTTGGTACTTAATTGGATTTTATTGAAAAAATTCGATTCCTTAATTTTTTCAGCAGACTTTATTGACGTTTATTCCGAAGGCCTGAACCAAATTTTCAGCTTCTGTAAAAAAGAAATCGACATTCCACAAATTGAAGGTTGATTTCTGGCTTTTTGTATATTTAAACGCGAAATTGTAACCTCTGAAATTTTGATGCTACTTGAAAAATAATGAATTATTTGCAATTTATAGTTCCTCGAATTTGGTTTTTCTTGATACATTTCTCCGAATGTATCGGGAAATTAACAAATTTCCCAAGATTTCGTCGTGTTTTTGAAGGAACCAATGCGTGAACAACTCAAGTATTTATTCTTCGAAGGAATGTAAGGCTTTGCCGAAAATGTAATTAGAGAAACTTAGAAGTTAGTGTGACCAGAAATGAAGAGACAATCCTGTTAGTAAGAGCGGATTTCTGCTGGCTATTGCTGAGATAAGCGTCACACTGACAAATGTTAATTCACTCCGTTAATCATTATGCATTTCTGTTTGTCATTCGCAGAAGTGTTCGCGCATTATCTCAACACAATTATTCAGCGTGCGGTTTTCGAATTAAATGATTTAAAATTGAAAAAGCAGCCCGATTTTTCAACTGGATTTTAATTCCTTATGACGTTTTTTAAAAGAACGTAAGATTGATGAAAAGTGGCAATTATCGAATAAGTTAGAGTTCGTAAGCTTCGTTTACTGTTGGTTTACTCTGGATTCGAGTTCATTTTTCGTTCTTGCGATAAAAAGCGTTGGGAGCACTTTTATATAATCATTTTGAGTTAAAAATCTTATGCATACACGAATATGTCAAAATTAATGACATAACATAAGTTAACGACATTACGACATATGAAAATAACGGTTCGAGACAATTTATGATTGGAATATTAAACAGTTGAGTGTCGTCGAAGTCTTGGTGAACTTTGTTAAGCAGAGATATATAGATTGTGACGTCTTCCCAGTTCGAACGGTTATTCTTTCCACAAATGGTTAGGTACGAAGTGGAAGTAGTGGAATTTATTAAAAATCTTCCAAAAAATAAAAGTAAATTATGAAGATAAATGTCAAGCATTGACCTTTGTTGATCTATCCTGAGTGGGGAACTACTATAATCTTGGTATGACCCCTCAACTGGTGCACATGGGCTATTCCTGGTTTACAAGCATGCATCTCCTTTAGATGAAATTTTTTCCACCATCCAAGGGCTACATTTGTGCACAAATTTGGCATAATATGAGAAGGCACAAGAGAACCAAATGTAACTGTGGTGTGAACACAGAACTGGTGCACAGTACAAATATACAGGTGCAAAAGATAAACTTTGATACACCTCTGGGGTGCACAGCAGCTGGGCCAATGTGTAGAATTACAGGCATATCCCCAGTGAACTTTGGGTATGTGAGTCAGATAAATGTGAGGCACAAGCAAATATTGCAGCAGTTTTGATGGGGAACTATCAAGTTGGAGCAGCAAGAAAAACAAAAATGCAAAGAAACATAACACCTGCTAGCCACTGAATCATTAGTTTTGTCTCAACAAAACCAATTTCAGCTTTTCTTGGAAGAGCATTGCCCAAAATTTTTGGGAGCAGCTGCAGTTGTAGTAGTGTTGTTGCTGCCATGGACTATGGTGATGATTCATTGTACCTGCTATGAGCCCCATTTGGGGATCAAGTTAGAAATTCAAATATTTGACAAAATTTTGAATTTTGAAATTAAAAATGGACCCAGCCTATCTAATTGTAAATTAAGCAAAAATGGGTGTATAGGAAATTTGGCAGCTAATGGGTTAAAATGCTTTATTCCCCCACAATTACTTTAAAGCCTCTCTAGTATAATTTGTTCTGCAAAGAAAATGTGTGTGGAAAAATTGATGTGTCCTTGAACTTCAATAATTATGTGATTTGAATTTTTCTTTTGTGAAAGTTGTTATTCAGAGACTAACTGCATGTGTAAGTACCATGTAAAAATTTTTTCATCAATGATCAAAGAATGTTCTGCACCTTTTCAGAGATTCATAAGGAGATGCTTCCATTCCCTTGTGAAAGATCTCAAGTGCTATGTATTCTGGCTAATTGGTTCGCACTTCAAAATTAAGCCAATATAAATGAATACACACCAAAGCATAATGGTTTTCACCGCTGTCTTTATTCCTCCTTTATTCAATTTGTAACCTGACTGTTGGATTGCTTCAACTGCTTGTTGAATTTTGCAGACTAAGTTATTCATCTGTGTTCTTTTCTTGATGGTACTGTGCAAGGTATCAATTAAATGACACCATACATCTAAATTTTTGCCTTGCATAGTCCATCATTCTTGAAAGTGAAAATTTCATCACAGTTGCCAATATGCGGTGAGATTCATTCCTTCACTGCATCCAGGATCATTGAAGCTGGAAGTATTCATTGTATAGCTGACATAAGCAATTGTATTCTTGTATGCACGCGTTAAACATTACAAGGAATGCCTGGGTTCTGACTGAACGCAATTTTCTAGCAGATGCCAGCGATTTCAAGTGTTTCGACGAATCAAGGATGTTTCCAATTCTTCCACAATAAATCACCGTAGTCTTGCCCATGGCATTTTGAATGGGGATGAATTTTGGCGGGGAGCAAATGCTTAAATTGGTACCTAGCGCCTGTTACGAGATGCTCACCCAAGATTTTTACAAGGAAAAAACTCATTGGAAACTTCAAGCCAGCAAAAGGGGAAGGAATCTCTCCACTTCAGACTTCAGTAACTTGACTCAGGTTCTCACAAGTGGGAACCTGAATGGAAGAACAATCCAGTCACTTAATTTCAAGATTTCGCAAAAACAATTGAAGCCCTCTGGCGTCTCCGGAATTCTATTAAAGTTCACTCACACGTCATAACCCATTCAACCCTCGTAAGGATACAAGTTAATCACAGCCGTAGGAAAATATTCAAGCCACAGCCACGCGTGCTGGATCATTTGATCACAACTGGACAGAACGGCTGCTCAGGAACTGATGAACTCCGCTTGGTTTCTTTGACAATTCCAATGCTCTCAGGATCGCCACTGTATCAGATTCTTTCTCGGAAGTTTCAACTCCATCCAGCATTACATCACTCGCTCTATCACCAAAGCAAAACAAGGATCGCGTGCGATAATCCACAGATAGCGTCACGGGATTGCCCATCATCGACACATTCTCCAGGCAAGGTAGTTTCCCCAAGTGGGAAATTTCATGGATCTCTTCAATCTTGTTGCAACTCACGTCCAAAGTCACCAGTGAATAAAGTTTCTGGAACCCTTCGAGGGAAGTGATGGAATTTGACGCGAGATTCAACACCGACACCTGACCAAGCTTCGTATGTAAGTTCTCAAGCACAGAGAATCGGTTAAACGACAAGTTGAGGTAACGGAGATACGGAAGGCCAGTGAGATTTTCCACAGTTTCCAGCTGATTGTAACTTAGATCCATCACGGCCAGTTTCCCTGCGAGTTTGATCGAACGGTCAATCCGACAGAGATTGTTGCCACTCGCCTTCAGTTCCTCCAAAGCAAGCCACCGAGATTCCCGCATTGCCTGCGAGTTGATGGCGTCTTCAGCCACGTCTTTGTGCACAACGTCACACAAAAGAATGTCCGCGATGGATGGTATCACGCAGTTGTGCACTTCGAGTACGCGAACAGTTTCCCTGCACGGGCCGAGATTCATAATGCGATTCATGTCGCAGTCGACGAAGGTCAATCGGTCCACGGATTTGGCAAAAACGAGACCGAAATCGTATTTGTTAGGTACAACGTTCGACGCAGGCAAATCTTCGTTGGAACCACGAACATGAAGAATGGTCAAGGTTGAGAAAAAATCGAGGATGTGCGAAAAATCACAGTCACTGTCTTCTTCACAAGCATCCGGCTTCGGCATGCAAAGTCGCTCCGTTACTGCATGCAACTGAAATAACACATCAAGCGTAAAATGGCATATGAAATATACGGACATGGAATTATCTGAAGTTCCTAAAACTCAAGCATGCAATGAGAATTCAAACACACCGATGAGCCAATTGATCTTACAGATTAATATAAGCGCAAAATGAACAGTTGGTTAATAAGCTTAGTCAGTGAAAAAAAAAATTTACCAATCACCATAACATCATTTAACATGGTACAGTATTTTTAGCAGAAATAAATGCATTCATACATTTAGGAACAAGGCTTTCAAAGTCACTGTTAGCACCAAAATCTTGTGCATCACTAAGATAAGAATCTGAGCATGAAGGTTTTCCAGATTCTTATCACCAAAGAAATATTCATGTTTAGAAAAGTGAGAATATAACACAATCTGTTCGTTGGATCAATTTTTATATAATCAAAGAAACGTTAGAAAACAGTTTTAGCTTTAATTTAACATACTGAGAAAATTTTTTAAGTCTAAAATTTGCAGAGTTATTTTCTTTGGAAGTTTGTGCATTGGGAATTGCACCATAGGCAAAGCATGTTTTCTTTGCTGATTTCATTTTATTTTTTGGAAGCAACTTTTATATTCCACAATGGAAGATTTTATTTGTTGATTGTTGTCCTTATGAAACCTGTGATGAAACAACAATGAAGTCCTCTTCCAACATCCAACATGCTCCAGCTTCCCTTATTTTTGCAGCCATAAATGTAGATTTTTGACCAAAACGGACTATAGTCGTGATTACCTGCAGAGGATCTGATTCGAAACCATCACAAGGACAACAGCCAATCTGCAGCAACGTTTTCGCCAGTTGACTCAAATGGCAGAAAATTTCGAACCGATCAAAGCCCAGAAACTTCATTATCTCGATCGGCTGCGTCAACTTGAAAAACTCGAACAAATTCCGCAAATACAGCTCCAAGTCCGCTCGACGCTTTTCCAAGAAGTCCGACGCGAAATTGCCAATGTACTTCTTTGGCGGAAGCTGGTCTTTCGGGATTCCGTGTCGCAGCACGAGTTTATCGTGCATGTCGAGAAATTCGCTGTAACGACGCGTCACCCACCATTTCAGGTCTTCCAGTTCACACGTGATTTCGTACGAGACGAAACTGTCATTTTTTATCACCCGCAGAATCGATAATTGAACTTCGATGGCCTTCTCGAGGCAGAAAGCCATATTTTCTTCCCGCAAATGCTCTGAAAAACAGATTTCAACCGCAACTGGAAGTTAAAACACAGGCAAAAGGAAATAAAAGGTCGACCAACTAAACTAAACAATGCAATCCGCCATAGAATTCCTCTCGTAAATATTCCCGATACTTTTTCTGAACTCGCGTTCGTGAAAAGCTGCACAAAGCCGACACAAAAACTGGCCGTCTGAGATTCTTCCCAGAGATTTCCACTCAAAATAACTGCAAAAATGAAATGAACGATTCATCCGGAATTAGGACGAAAACGTTTTCTCGAACTAACCGATTATACAGCACATCATTCGCATCGAGCTTCAGCAAATACTTCGCGAGATCAGCGGGAGATCCGAAATCGTCAACATGGATAAAAGAATCAGGTGGAGCAAGTTTTCTGTAGTCATCCGCCGACTTTCCACCCATTACAACAGGAACGACGTCGTTCCTGCAGACAGGAAATTTTCCCACGCGAAAAAGAAGAGAAATTGGTAGCATCAAAAGTTCTTGGACTTGCAAAAAAGGCTGCAGAAAAATTTCAATATGGATTCCAAGAAACATTCAATTCTAAATTGAGCAACCACATACAGTGATATTTGATGCAATGCAATTTTCACGAATCTTGATGCACTTTTCAAGTAAGAACAAGTTTTGAAAAAACATTTTGCACCAGCGGCTCATTTGCAGGTACAGGTGAACCTTGATAACTCAAACCTCCCTAAGTCAAACACCCCCTTAAGTCAAAATTTTTTTCCAGGTCCCATTTGAATCCCCTTAGAACCAATAGATTAAAATCCTCCCTAAGTCAAAAGCTTTTCCCCTCAAACCTCCATAAGTCGAATTTTCTAAGGCCTGTTGACCATTATTTTCTTGAAAAAGAAAGAAAAAACCCCGTAAGTTCATGTGTTTTACAGGAAGTGAAAGACTTGATTGGGTAAATGCCTTCAAGTTCAGCAGCCTTTCTCATTCAAGAGGCCATTTAAGCTCCAGAATATAACCACTAACATTTTTTAAAGTTTCCCCAGAAAAGTCAAAACCTCTCTAAGTTTAATTTTTTTGCAGGTCACTTGAAATTTGACTTAGAGAGGTTCAACTGTACATATTTTTGTTAAGAGGATGAAAACCAATTTGTCTGATTTCAATGGCATTTGAGCGTCATTTCCAAAAAACTACCTTTTGTTTGAAAAAAATGTATCCTATTTCATCTTACTGGAAGTTCTTACGCCTCCACAACAAATTTCTCACTAATTTTTAATTTGAAATTTATTTTTCTGTTACATCTCAGAATCTCAAGTATCAGATGTAAGCTAAATATTATTTAAAAAAATATTTTGGCTTCTGAAATCCGACGAACCCCAAGGCGTTAGAAAATAATTTTTCAGTGATGTAATCTTGACAGCGTCCATTTTCGAATGCCAGGTAAAATTTGTAGGACGCTTTCAAAAGTTGAAAACATGATGAATCATCCTTGGGACAACTCAAGTTCCCACAGTTTCCATAGAAATCTAATGTGACCAGCTTACTCAACGAGGATATGTACGCTAACCTGTAAAAATAAAAATAAAACACAAAAACAGATTAAATTACAGACCAAAATCATCAATGTGAAATGCAAAAAAAAACTTTCCTATACATATTATCACAATTGGACACGAAGGCGGCGACAAGACGTGTTTTTCCGGCAGCATAATTGCGATTTACATTTGAAATCGAATTGTCCGGTTTCCATACGCCGTAAGGTGAAGGAACGTCGCTATCCAATCTGAAAAAATAAACGGGGAAATCGTCAAAGCGTGAATCAAGTCATCGTTAACTCATTGATTGAAAGACAAAACATCTTAGAATTAAAGGCAGCACTTCCATATTGCCCTCACAAACCAGAGGTTCCACCCTAGATGTATCAAGTCATGTCAGGTAGATGTCGCTGGTATCATCAAATTTTAGCTCATTCGAAACGTTTAGACTAGATTCTATCCTTTGTCCATGATATCATCGGTGATCAGTAGGTTCGAGAGAATGAAAAATATTTAGTGGGGGGGGGTATCTTTTCAAAGAAGATTGATCATGATTTTATAAAGTGAGGCTAATTTGGTTCAAGAGTAGGAAAGGTTCGTTAGCTGTTCAATGGGGCTAATTCAGAGTTTGTAAAAAAGGTTCGCCATCTCTCGGCACCATTTATACATCGCAATGTAGCAGCGACACCTAGCCTCCTGTAGAAAAGTAAACCTCGCAGGATGTCTCGGCAAAGTTTGAGGCATATGATATGAATGCCGCCCAAATTAAAGCGCCTGAAAACTAATGAAACTCATTATTTCATCACCCGCCGGTTGAAAAGGACAATTAATTTTCAAAGAATAAATCATAACAAAATGGAGTGACCTGTAAGTAGCAGTCCAATTGAACACATCTTCCGGCCAAGAAAACTGCCGAATCTTGAGCAACGTTAGAGGACTCTCCAAAGTGTAATACACCCAAACTTGTTCCGGGCGTGACTTGCGAAAACTGCGAACCAGAGCAGGCGTCAAACTCGCATTGCTTTCGATGCCATCCCCGTTGCCGTAGGCGAGTTGGCCATTCCCGAAGTCAACGTGTTCCCCTTTGAACAAGATGGCAGAAGCCTCCTTCAATATCATCAGGTCATTCGTTTCCGGATACAGTTCGCAGGCCGAAACTGGACAACTCGAGAACTCCGAAGATCCAGGTTTCCAATTGAACAATCCACCAACGAGGCCAATAGTTTTCACCTGTTCAGAATCAAAGGAGTTAACAACTGCACATAGATGTTTCTGGTTAGTAATACAGGTGGACTCTCTACAAAGATTTTTTTCTGCATAATGAATTTTGTTACTTTCCTGTTATCTCTGTATTTTGTAACATGATAAACAGTTGCATGTGGGCACCCCCTCTCCCACATATTAATTTCTGTAGTACATCCAAGTTTTCAAAACTAAAATGTGTCTAATGCCCAGGTGTGGCTGGGCACCCCCAGCTTGTGATTTTATAAAGTGAGGCTAATTTGGTTCAAGAGTAGGAAAGGTTCGTTAGCTGTTCAATGGGGCTAATTCAGAGTTTGTAAAAAAGGTTCGCCATCTCTCGGCACCATTTTATACATCGCAATGTAGCAGCGACACCTAGCCTCCTGTAGAAAAGTAAACTTTGGAGCAGCTCTCAGCAAAGTTTGATGCTTATGATATGAATGCGGCCCAAATTAACGCACCTGAAAACTAATGAAACTTATTATTTCATCACCCGCCGGTTGAAATGAACAATTAATTTTCAAAGAATAAATCATAACAAAATGGAGTGACCTGTAAGTGGCAGTCCAATTGAACACATCTTCCGGCCAAGAAAACTGCCGAATCTTGAGCAACGTTAACGGACTCTCCAAAGTGTAATACACCCAAACTTGTTCCGGGCGTGACTTGCGAAAACTGCGAACCAGAGCAGGCGTCAAACTCGCATTGCTTTCGATGCCATCCCCGTTGCCGTACGCGAGTTGGCCATTCCCAAAGTCTACGTGTTCCCCTTTGAACAAGATGGCAGAAGCCTCGTTCAAAATCATCAGGTCATTCGTTTCCGGATACAGTTCGCAGGCCGAAACTGGACAACTCGAGAACTCCAAAGATCCAGGTTTCCAATTGAACAATCCACCAACGAGGCCAATAGTCTTCACCTGTTCAGAATCAAAGGAGTTAACAACTGCACATAGATGTTTCTGGTTAGTAATACAGGTGGACTCTCTACAAAGATTTTTTTCTGCATAATGAATTTTGTTACTTTCCTGTTATCTCTGTACCTTCCCTCTGACCAATTTAACCTGACCTAACCTAACTTTACGATTGACGGAGGGTTTTAGTCAAAGTCGTCTTACGCCTTTTTATTAATTTAGTGTTTTTGGTAGGTTGTTGTGATTATGAAGTTGTCCTAAAGATTTGTCTGGATGGTAAAGCGGTCTAGGAATGAGGCACAGAGATAACAGGAAAGTACCTGCATTTCTTTTTGGTCCAATAGGGTTCACAGCAACAAAATTTTTTCTGATCCCTTGAATTCCATTGCATGGAGATCCCACCTGTACTTGATGTTGCCAGGAAATTGGTGCACACAGGGGATATGTCGGTAACTTTGACCCTGCTGTGCACCTGAAGTTTACCAAAGTTCTTCTTTTAATATATGCCTAATGAGCACCAATTGTGTGTTCATGCCAGGATTACTCAAAGTCAAATTTGTGCGCCAAATGTGGCCCTGGAAAGGTGGCAAAATTTCATCTACAGAGGTGCATGCTTGTAACCCCAGAATAGCCCATGTACACCAGTTGTGGGGTTGGTCAAGAGATAAACAAATCTTCATTACATAGATGTCGCTTCCATTTGCTAATGGGACACCTTATCTTTCCTTCATTTCAAGTTGTGTCACATAAAATACAGATGGACTGTATCTACAACAAAATTCATGGGACAAGAAAAGAATTTGTTACAAAGGACCCCTATAAAATAAGAGGAGAACCCCATGCCTATGGGACCACACACAAAAACTGTTGAACAAAGAATATTGTTGTAGACAAGATTGCTGTTGAAAGAGTCCAAATTTAGTTAGGTTTGGCACCTATCTGACTTGCAGAACTTAGTTGAAAAAAAAGGAGTTGCAGAGCAGAAAAAGGCCTGACTAGGACTTTCAAATAAAACCATAAATTCTGCGGAAAAACATAACTTTGATCACAACACATAGAAGTGTTTAATTCAGTCATAATCACGCATTTCATTTGTAAAGCCTTCACACTAAAAGTCAACTTGTTCTGTTTCAAGGTCATCAGGTGAATACATAAATTCTCTATAACAGATCCAACATAGCTTGACGCTGCAGCATTACTCATACAAAATCAGAAAATTTTCAGGGCCATACACAGCACTCAGCTCACTGGCACTTAATTTAAAACGAATCATCACCTGCGGATTACGTTTCTCGTGTATCGCTTGACCAGGTGATTCGCCATACCCCTTCTTCTCGACAGACTTGACTTCAAAATCAGCTTCTGTAATCCAACGATGGCCACTTTCTCCTTTGCGGAAAAAAAAGAATATCGAATCAGTGTAAGTAGATCTAAAAAAATAAAAACAATCTATCACCTTTTGGAGAAATTTGGACGACCAAGGCCAACAGGGGATTCTCAGGAGCGATCTTCATCATTCGAGCAAGATATTCATCATCTTTCCGCAGAATACTCTTCAGCCCGGAATTACTGCGGCTCGCAGGATACTGTTCTTCGCAAATTCCTTTCTTTTATTAAATTAAATTAAAGGGAAAATAAATGAAACGTAAAACAAACAACATACGCGAGGAGAATATTCCAATTCACGAATCGCGTCCATCTGCTTCAACTTGTGTTCGATCTCGATACGAAAACCTTCAGGAATTCTTTTCAATCGGTTCAATAATGTCAAAATCCAAAAGAAACATGCAACAGTCAGCCATAATGCGATATTCTTAAGCTTGACCCGCACGACCATTTCCACCACGATTTCGAAAAAAGTCGAACAAGAGAAAGGAAAATTTACCGAACAATCCTAATATAAGCAACAGAGATTCGATTATGTAATTAATCTTCACCTGGCTGCAGAAAATTCTGATGAAGGTCACGCGATATTATCAACAAGTTTCAAATATCCTGCAATTATGAATGATCTACGAAATGAACGCTTCAAACGCTGCAATTTCTCCGCATAGACTTTCTATTCGTCATTTCAACATTTAACATCACATAGTTGGAACATAAAGCACTGTGCGCATCACAGATACGTAAATACATATTTTTTCCTGTTTTGAGTGCTGAGGTAAGTAACATCGATCAACTCGTGTTAAAAGCTCGAGAAATGTTCGCCAGTAAAATAATGCCACATTCACGACACAATCCACGCGATGATTAAACATTTTGAATGATAGTTCCTTTTAAATAACACCCAGCTGTCTCATGAATTCGCAAGTTTCAGCAATTTGTTAAGCCTCTGGTCTGATTACGTGCCCGAGGAATAATGGGACGTTGTTCCGGTTGTCCATGATGAAGAAGCAAAAGGGTCGATCTGCTTTGACCGTGATATTGATCGGCATCATCTTGAACATCATTACTGCAGCTGGGTAATTGAAAATATGTAGATGTCATAAATGCACTACGTCCGTGAAATAAAAAATGATTCATTCACAAGAGGACAATAAGACCCGCAACCACTCGAATCACACCGAAGCAAGTCAACTGCTCGCAGTGGGAATGAGATTTTAAATTACGCCAACAAATCAACCAACAGACTTTGTTGCTACTGTACTAAACTGGAACACCTGGGAATTTTCAAGTTGATTCACGCACTACAAGACCGAAACACAAATGCATATTAAAATGTTTCATTATCCGAACAATTTCCGTGCGCAGCATTTGCAAAAATGAATACTGTACGTCGCCTCCCTCCAGAAAAAATTCTGGGATGATTCAGAAGGGACAAGAATTTTTCCCCCGAAGATCTCTCACCCCCACTCCTCCCCCCGTCTTTTCAAAAATTCTTTCTTCTTTTATTTTATTTTCTTTGTTTGATATACAATCGTTATTCTGAGGATACCACTTGAATGCTTCCACGCCATTTCTCAGTACCTCGTCACGGATAAAAGGCAAAATTGTCATCTTTCATCTGTGACGCGCGAAAAAACTTGCGATATCAATACCCCATTCACTTTTCAGCCCTTTTCTCTTCAAGAAATTTCATCTCTGCAGGTTCATAACTCGAAATTTTTACGTTTTCAAGGTGCTTGTAGTGCGTGAATCCCTTCGTCCAGCGTATTCTAAAAAAAATTTCAGGAGTCTTGAACCGAAAATATTTCAGAGAATTAGGGGAATAAATTTTGGCTCGCGCCTGAAAAAAAAAACACTTTGATCCATCATGAGAGTACAAACGAAGAGACTTTGACAAGTTCGGTTTATAGTTAATGAATAGGCTACATTTTGTTAGCTTCAAATGAGAAAACTGTGCTTGCTTTCATGCGAAATGTTTTTCAAAAATATGGTGAATCTGCGGTAATTTGAAGGAAAATTGCGAAAATCTTTGCAGAAGTATACAAAAGATGCAAATGGCCTCATATGAAAGAAACTTTTCTAAAAAAAAGAGAACCACTCCTAACGGGCCATCTTTGATGAAAAAGAGGAAAGTTGGTCCACAGTCCAAACGCACTTTTTCAATTTTGACAAACACAGTTTCTAAAGATGGCACCTTTTTTAAAGCAACCACATGTGCATATGATCACAAATAAAGTACAGTGAGACCCACATGCAGACACCTCAACCTGCAGACAATTCAACATAGGGACACTTATTTTCCCATAAAAAATTAATAAAAAAGCCCAACATGAGGACACTGACTTGACATGGGGACATTTTGTGATGAAATTTCAAATACATTTCAGGCCAAATTACAAGAAACATTACTTCCAACCCTTAAATTGATGTAAGAAAAGTTCTTGGACATTTCTCTCACCAATTTACTTCTCTCTTTTTCACTTGAATGTTATTTTTTACAGAGAATGCCAACATTTCTATGTACTTTACAAAGGTACCAGTATTCAATTCCCAAATGTCAATTTTGTGTTGAAATATATTGATTGAATCACTTTAAATTCGAAAAAATTTTTCTTTTCATGGAATTATGGTGAGTATTTTGTACATAAAACACCAATTAAAAATCATATAATGTAAGTCTAAGTGAAAATGAGACTGAACTTTGAGACACTCTTGATGCACCAAGTACACCCGCATCTTGGGGCCTCACTGTATATTCTTTGTAAATACGCACAAGCTAGCACTAAACGTTGAAAACACGCCCTGAAATTCAATCATGAGGGAAAATAGAAACTCCTATAATTGAATAAAGGAGAAGATACTGGAATGCGTACTGAAGCACACATGTACAGTACTCACCAGTTGCAGCAGCTGCCTCACTTCCCTCTTCATTCACCTCCAAGAAGGCCTTGTGATAACCTTCACTCACAAACAATGATTTGTCACCGGTAATCCCAGAAAAGTCTGCTTCACCTGCATTGAACACACTCGGCATTCCAAGCTGATGACGAAAGGAATTGCATATACAGTACAATTAATCGCTTCTCGCATTTCTTCAACGTATAAACATTATACAATACAGAAAAATTTTGAAGTCACAATGCCATGGGAATCGCCCAATTTTTCCGTAGAAAAGTTCGTAGCCCGAATCCTATAATTTACTCTCCATTTCTGTGCATAGGCGTCCCCCAAATTTCATCAGGCTAATCCTGGATTTGGTCAGGTGCAACATAGAAAATACAATTTAAAAAAAGGGTTGATTTACCTTGGACAACGTTTTGCTCAAGGTGAAGGAGGACTCAAGTTTAAATTTCGGCAAGACGACAGTCAGTTCACGTCGAGCGCCTTTCGTAGAAATGACCTTTTCCAGCATTTCATGCGTCAAGGCATTTTCTAGCGCCTCTAGTCCATCCACTTCTCGTGGAACAAGCAGAAACATGGACGTGCTTTCTCCCTACACGCAACAGTCTATTAAATACCCAAAACATAAAAAATAAATTTAAACGAACAATCAGGTTACCTTGTAAGGCAGCTCCAGAATTCTCGCGTTCAAAGCATCGATATCAATGAGACGATAATGTCCTTTCCTCGACATCATCGGTACATCAATAGTTTTCTCCTTAGTCTCGAAAAACGGTTGGTTCGTCGTGCTTGTCGGGTCAAACTGGTTCAACCAGTTGCCTTTGAAATAGATCGCATTCACCAGAACTATCCTGGTCATGGCGTTCACAGAGCCTGAAAATAACTACAATTTAATCAGACGAAAACTGTTTTTTTTTTCTTTCTCAAAATTATCAGGAGAAAAGCTAAAAATGTCAGAGCAAGAATTCAGTAGGAGAAGAAACCGACCTGGAGGGAGCAAATCTTTGATCTTGTCCTTTGTTTGATCTTCAACCCATGCGTTTATTTTAGCACGATTAGCGTCAACGCTGAAATCCGTGTTTTCAACTGCACTGAGATAGCTTTCCTTTACTCGACTCAGATATTCTTCCTGTATTTTGGCTCCGTCTTGTACAAACACCTTGTTTGCGGTTGCCAAGGTCACGTCCTTGTGATCCTGCATAAAAAATAACAAAATAAATGTAATACTGACCTTATCCTGATTTTGTACATCCATGTGTTGACAATTCTAGTGAGTTGTTTCAAACAAACCAAAGCAATCTTTCATGTCAGCTTCCTGAGAAACTTACGCTTCAAAGAAAATAGCACCAAAAATAAAATATTAACAGACCGGCCATAAAAAGGATCAGCAATTGACAAAACTTGTCCTTGGTTATTTCTGTGAGAATCAGGTTTCACCCTTGCTCTCATGACAAACTGAAATGGACCTTTGGTCCTTGAAACTCTTGAATCTTTGAAACTCAAAACAGTAACTGTACTCCAGCTTAAAAAGTGGATGCTACAATCAATACAAAAATATCAGTGGAAATTTCCATGAGACAAACCCTTTTTCCTAAATCAGAGGTACACGCAAGGACTTCACTATCTCTCAAACCTCAGTACTGTGCAGTTCTACAAGTACTTCGCAAACTTGTCAACAAAAATACTCTTGTGAAAATACACCATATTAGAATAGGCTGTTCTCAAGCACCCCAGTTGCAGCCCAACCAAGTCTATTGTACCCATTTATTTACTCTCATTGTAATTTATCCTCATATCTCCGTGACAACATGTACATAAAAAACTTTTCTAAGCCTCAAACAAATTTGGCAGTTTTCAAGAAAGAAAAAAACTGTTCTACATATGTATGGTGTTAGGAATATTTCAAGAATAAATAAGGTTTGAATAAATAAAACTAAGAATTTGGTTGGGCTAAAACTGGGGTGAAATTTCACCCTATTATAAGGTTGTCATAATTTGAAACACACAATAAATCTTGCAAATTTGCTAGAGTGTCGCGTATAAGAGCTTGCAATGGAATGATGAAAAAGGAATGAGAGCGAAAAAAGGAAAACTATCCTTCAAGGACAAATAACAGTTCTGGAATTTCCAGAAATTTGGCAATGATGAAAAACCTTGGAGGCTTTGAGAAATAAGTGTGCAAGCCAGAGTTTCTCCTGGTTCTCACAAAGATATATGAGGACAAGTTTTCTGAGAATTTAGATTCTTGAGTTTCAAAAATTAGCGTCACAAATTATACTTTACCATTTATTTTTGCAACATATGGAAGCGGCGATTCCAATCAGTCTACAAAATGTAAAAATTCAGAAGAAGAAAAAAAACACACGCGTGGAGCAAAAGGAACATTTTGGAAAATCGTTCAGATGAAAATTCTGAAAATGCAAATCAGTCTGCTACTCCAACCAAATTTCTCACCATGCACGTACCCCTATTGCCTTCAACAAGTCCCTGAATCGGGCATGAACATCTCCGGGGTTTTTGGTCATAACGTGCAACACTTTCGACATTTCTTCATGCGTAACTCCACCAGAACCCGCGAGAACCATGGAGAAAGCCGCCTGGATGCTGAACGGCGAGAAGAATATATTTCCTGGATTCGTACTCCGCAACTCCTGAAGACCACAAATGAACTCGTGAGTCCACTTCCAATACTGTCATCCGAAACACAAGAAGGAACTTACACGGAACAAGTCAATCGCAACAGCCCTGAAGCTCTGGTCTAAGTCTTGCGCCATTTTGTGTGAATCAGCAACAACAAAATTACAACAAAAGTAAATTAAGGTACCAGAAACACAACCTTTTGCACGGTACAAAAAACCCATGTTCATCAGTTCAACAAACGAAAAAAAAAAAAAATGATGCATTCTACAAGCACAACGCGTAGATCACACCAGGATAAGAGAATCTCGCTGAATTTTTTAATTTTGAAAATCCTGTCGCATAGAATTTTACTGCAAAAATCAGACTCGTACATCCACAATTAGAGAAAAAAAAGAAAAACTTGTCGACAACGGGGATACTGGTCACCAGAGCAGCTGGAATCAACCGTGATAGAAATACTGCCAGGTCTTCACCTCAACAATAAAATTTAAAAAAAACCAAAAGCGATATGAATCGAACAGTTGTACGCCACACACGGAACACCACCTTCAACAGAATTCGTCAGACAGTGTAAGGGTTGGTTTGAAAGTTCCGCAAGTAGATTAAAATTATTCAACTGAATTTTTTGGATCACGAAAAATCGTTCCTTTCATCCCCTCATAAGTCGATTGACCTCGCTTTGGAGGTGTTCCGTTAACCAGACTAATTCTTCAACTTTCTGAAATCATCAATTCAAAGAATGTTTTAGAGGGCTGCCGAGAAGTCCTTGAGAACAGAACATCCAGGTTGACCTCCCAAAATTACTTCAGACATTGAAGCAAACATTCGTCAGATTAGCAACATATGCGTTCAATGACAACTCTGAACTTTGTTTACCTCAAGCTTTTGAAGCAGAGTTCACTGGAAATATCAAAATTTATATTGATTCATTGGCACTGAATTGAAAAATATGTTCCCTGAAAATATTTTATATACAGTGAGACCCCAGTATGTGGACAATTCAACTTAGGGACTCTTGAAAACCAAAGAATCAGGCCTGACATCAGGACATTGGCTCAAGTTAGGGACACTTCTCTGAAATTTTCCCAAAAATCAAAAAGTTTTATTTTTAAAGTTTGCTTTCTTTCAAACAAATCAAGCTATTTACATTCACGAAAATTGAAAAAAAAATGTCAGGATAAATTTACTGTAATTCATAATCAAAAGCAAGCTGATTTTGTGCTTCAGAAATTTTTTTGATCATCTGCGTATATTCTAGCAAGACTAATTTTTTTGTTTTCTTTTTTGATCTCCTATTTATACCAAAAGATCAGATTGTATGTGGTATGTTCTGCACGGCTGTTATCATTTGAGGTCTCACTGTATGTACTTCCAGATTTAAAATACAGTATTTTGAACTACTTTGTGCAACGAGTGAACCTTCGCTCAACAAGGATACAAGTAAATACAATGGCTATAGGTTTAAATTAAGGCAGGTGATAATAGCTTCATGTACTCCATAAACTTGTGCCACATCAACGTCAATCCCCAAGGACGGAGCGGGAAACTTTTGAACCATCCCTCGCACACTTAGACGACGTCATACACACGACTCCAGCGACATACACACATGACAGAAGGTAGCAAAACAGGGATGAATAATGCCTTCCACGAAAGATTCGATAAGATAAAATGCTTGCATATCACCAGTTTCAAAAGGGAGAAAGCTTTACGTGGCTCAACAAGGCATTCACCTGTACTTCAGGAAAACCATCAGAAAATATAAATAATTCGAAGAAAATGATTCACAGAAGGATAACACCATCAAAGTTCACATCACGCTGCGCAAAAACAGATTGATTCACCGCAAACACACCTATCTTCTGAAAAATAATTTAAACAGATTTAAGCAAGAACAAAAAAAAAGCATTCAAACTAATGCGGTATGAAGAAATGAAAAACTCGCCGCAAAGAAATGTCGCCAATTTATTCAGACGTCCGAGTACAAAATTATGCGAAGCGGTAATGCCATCGCTTTCACTACCACTGAATGACAAGTGGCGCACTTCTTGTTCTCCCGTGGTAATATGCGAAAATGTTGCAAAACGCGACACTCAAAAATTAGCACCCCCAATGCCAACAGCTTCTGTGTTGCGACTGATGAGATGCCTTTGCGTCAAACGTCACGAGGCAGGAGGTAATGCATTTCCTGTGCGACAACCTGTTTGACGGAGCGAACTAACGAAGAGAGTATAGCAAAACGAACGGAAAGACAAACACCACTTCACGTAAACACAAGTGAACCTTCATTGAACATCCCTGAGCGACCCGCATTCAAGTAAACAAATGGATCAATCGGGCAATTCAGAAATGCACGTGTAAGCGATTCGACTTACAGGTGATTCCCCCAGAGGTTCACCCACGGGGTCAATGTAAAAATTCAAAGACTCACGGTCGCTGTCCGGAAGATGAGCGAGCACAGCCGCAATCACTTCCGGGGTGCAAGCGGCCTCGTTAGCTTTGAAAATCACACTCAGCTCCATGGCCGCGGCTTTGAGCTCATTGCTGGCCTTTTCCATCGCCGCCTTCCTCACTTGCAGGCCTTTTTGCGTTAGAGTTAACCGCCGGCGAAGGATCTCTAATTCGGCTTCATATTCTTCGCAAGCTTTCTTCTCCTCTCCTACTAGACTTGCGATCTTCTCAACGGCACTCAATTTTTCTTGAACTACAAGCCTGTGAAGTCAGATAAGAATAGGGACAGAGACAGAATCCCAATAGTTGTCCCAATTGGGAAATCATTGCATTAGAAAGCGATCTCCGCTAAAAATCGCAATTCAGATAATGCGCGAGCAGTTTTAATACGATTGAAGCTTGATTAAGAAGAGGTTGAATCGTACAGTACTGTACTTCATTACTGAAAATATGCGTAAATCGATGACACTCACAATCGACCCAATCCTTTGTCCACCAAAATATCGTCACGAGGGGGATTCTCATCTGAGTCTTCACTAGACTCAAGCAAAAGCCGCAAAGATGGTGGCGAGCCAGGAGCAGATGGACTATCAGGTACACGAATTGATTCCCCGTTATTTGAACTGGAAGATCCATCAGCGTTTGCGTCCGGAAACTGTTTTGCAGTCAATTGAACAGTCGCATTCATTTTATCACAGGGTTCTTGATTTCTCCCTTCCACGAACTTCTGAGGATCGCTCAAATCTTCCTTGTTGAACGTCGTGACTTCAGATGCCTTACAACGTTCTTTTGTCTTCTTCTTCTCAAAAAGTTCCAGAATTTTTTTCTGCTCTCTGATTTTCTTCTGCTTGAGCTCATATCCAGCTCGCAACAACTCATCTCGTAGTTTCGCAGTACTACTTTTAATACTGGCAGCCGTTGAAACCTGTGAACGTATTTGACCAGAACGGGACCTTTCTATTCACACCAAACGCAATTGACACAATACCCATGCTTGTTATTTGATGTGATGCCTTCAAAATTGAAAATCAAGAAAATTTCAAGCAATACTTGGTTAAAATATTCAAAGTTTATAAAATACAGCTGATCAGTCCCGCAGCAAGTGAACAGAAACTTCAGCTTCGGTTACTGTAAATCTCCGAAGTGGAATTTTAAAGATGACACATGAAACCTTATGCGAATTTAATAAAAATTATTACTTCGCAAGAACAAATCCTTGCAAACGAAAGGGAATTCGAAACATTACGAAACGAAAAAAAAAAAACAGTTTAAGAAAATGGAAGCTTCGTAAAACTCAATCCCTCCATTTGATTACCAGCTGTGGAACAGGCTTGACTGCTCCAATAATCTTGGTTTTGCCATTTTCATGTGGTTTCTTGATGTCATTGCAGTTCGAATCCACGACATCTTCCGATAATTCCTCCTCAGACGAGGAATCCCCTTGTCCAATGTTAATTATTAAAGGTCCACGTTTCTTCACTTGAGCAGGAACAGCCATCACCACAGGGGGCGCTGGAACTTCCTTAGGCCCCCACAGGCGCTTAGCAACGGACATATTCTCATGGCTTAAATTGACTTCGGGAACGGTAGGTTTGGAAGAAGTATTAAGAACCACAGGAGTTGTCGCCACAGGAGCAGTTGGTTTTCCTCTCTTCTTCGCGACATCCATGAGCAATCGTGCCCGAAGTATTTCTTCGTCGTCTTCTTCCAGGTCCAAACTAGTTTTAGATGCCCCATCATGCAACGCAGATAAACAGACACCCGCATTTTGTGTGCCTTCAACAGTAGAACACGTTTTCTTTTTCATGTGTTTCTTCGGCTTTTTCGAAGTCATTTTGGCAATGCTTGAGGATTTCGAACGTTTTCGAGACATGGATTTCTTTGCACAATACTTCTGAGTATCTTCACGAGTGCTCTTCATCAACACGGATTGTATAGCAGCCTTCCGTAGGAATAACTCTTCAACGGAATCGTTGACTACGGGTGCAGCTTTATTTTCATCTTGCTCTTCTAGGAGCAACACAACTGAATCTAAAAAGACATTTCAACAATTGACACGTCACTTCGGAGAGGAAGACTAAGAATAATCACATACCTGTATCAGATATGTCAGACGCAATGAGCATATCAACAACTTCTGGCGAAGGAATTGGGGACAACTGATGGCTATTCGGAGGCTTTGGAGAATCAGGAAGAGGGATATCCAGACAAAACCCGTTCATCATCGCGGAAAATGTTTCCGAAAGCGACAGCCTCTTCTCCGCTCGAGGAGGCTTTTGAAAACGGCCGTCTCGCACTTCGCAAGACTTGTCGTCATCCGACAATATTTCACCGTCTTCCACATCCATGAGTATTTCAGCACTTGATAATGGCAACTTGCTTAAGTTGGACTAACCGCTTCAGTTGGCTCAAAAAGGCAGAAAAAGTTCATCGTCCGCTGAAGGCAAAAACGTTTTATCTCCAACACGGTGAGAATATTTTTTACCACTGAAGCGTTGCGAACATCGAAAACCTTCAACAGCAATCAAAGTCTACACATGATCCACGGATAAACAGAACTGAGACTTGATTACGAAGTGTACAGTAATTGCGAAATGGGCATTACACGAACTGCATCCGTGTGGAAACAAAACTCACCATCGTTCCACTGTGCACAGTCATTGTTCACTGCTGCTGCTCTCTATCCCACAAATGTACCTCTAATAAAGTTTTTCCTCCAGAATGGATTTTGATTTTTCTCCATTTTTGATAGGATGTCTGGGCTTGTTCATTTTCTGTATTGTACCTGCAAGCTTGTCACAATATGATACATATATTGTGTCATTATTTGTAACCTGGTGTGTTCAAGTAAATCAAGGAAAATACTTTAAATATACTGTGTCTGTTTAGCTTTACCGAACAGCCAGCTCATGGATGAGTCAGCCCGAACCCATTTATTGAGGCATTATACTGTATATATAATTAAAGCCAAACATAATGGGTCTACAAATGGGTCCAGGCTTACTGCAGAAGGATGTGCATGTTTTCCAACTTATTAGCATCTATATATTATAATGTATGAACATGCAAATACATGAAACACATTTATATTTTGCAAATATGTGTATAAATGTGCATAAAATGGAAGTCACAGCATGCTGGGTTTTTGGAAATTTATGGAGTTCATTTTATGTGTTATAATTGCTTGGCTATTGATTTTTCATCATCATTGCATTCATTACAATTAGGCCCATAGTTTATATATATACATAAATTGGGCATTCCATGATGAAATTGACAAAAACTTACCCATGCAATTTTAATGCAACATATCTCACTCAATGATTGTGTAACAAAATACTAATGTGCTCTGTTTATATTTTAATCAATAAATATGCAGTTGCGCCAAGCTTGATTATGAAACAGTCATGTAAACAAGCCACAAATAATGAACACCATAGCATGCAAGGGACAAAACCAAATTATTGGGTTGCATTGATTTAAATATGTGAAAAACATACAGATCCTTAACCATTTTCATTTGGCAAGATTGACATTTATATGCAAGTCAATAAAAGAAAATTGAATTTTTTCAAAGCAAAGATACATACTGTATTGCCCTAGGTTCTATAAGTAATCAGAGATATAATTCATGCTGATAACCCTAGCAAATAACCACCCATAAATTGGGCAGACATAAAATGCAGACATGCAGACACCCATTATAAACTGGTATTCCATGGCTGGCTGTGCATGGGTGATTTTTTTGAATATGGGTGATTTCTGACTGCTGGGCAAGCATGAATGAAGTACACATTGCAAAACCTGTATCAGCCTGCAATGAACAGCTGTGCAGATATGGAGGTTTTTGAGCAAGCTCAAGCACAGGATAAAACTCCTTAGAATTTGCTGGGGGGGGGGGGAAATGTCTGAGACATTAACTGAACAAAAACAGTGCAGCTCTGTTTTATATGGCACAATTGCTGTACAACATTGTATTCAGAGCAGCAGTTTCTGCCACATAAAACAGAGCAGCATGTTTAAAACAGAGTAAAATGTTTAAATCAGAGCTTCTTGTTCAAAACAGTACTGCAACATGACTGTACAGTACAATGTTGTACAGCCATGCCACAATATTCAGCACAGCATGTCTGTACACTGTTTGACATTGTACAGCAATGCCATGCTATCTTACTTAGCAGTTAGCACTGCATGACTGTACAATGCTGTACAGCTATACTGTACTGTTTTGAACATGAAACTCTGTTATAAACAAGTCACTCTGTTTTAAACCAGCTGCTTTGTTTCAAAATGCACACTGACTATTCTCAATTTCCTCAGAATAATTTTCTGTTTTCCAAATGGAAATGTGATAAAATATAAATTCATGTGCAAATTTCCCTTGAATTTCCAGGAAGTGAATTGCAAATCTCAGCACATCATTACAAACTGCATCAGAATTGAAAAAAAAACAGCGAGTCAGATAATACTGTACCATAAAGTTTTTCTGAGGCCAGAAATTATCTGCCATCAATTAAATCTCATCTTTCTTTTTTTCAAATTATTACTTCCCCTTTTTCATTTGGCATCTGTGTGTTGGAAATATTAATCTTACACAACGACATATTTCTACTGATTGAAAAGAATAAAATTAATAATGTGGTTCAAAAGCAAAATTTACTGACATTTCCTATAAATTGATTTCATTTCCTTCTGGCAATAAATCAACTTCAAGCATATATTTTCACAGCTATATAACAGCTGCTTCAGCTCATCACGCTCACCAAACTGAAGAAAATAGAACAGCAAATCATATCAATACAGGATATCTTGAATACGCATTTTGACAATCAAATGTTTGAAGCAATATTTTCATAGAAAGGCCCGCACATAAATGTATCCAAACTTGGAAAAGTACCTCAACAGATAAATACGAAATTTAAATCCTGAGAGATGACAAAAGAATGAACAACATAATTTTCTTTCATCCTTCTATAGAATCTATACTCATCATACGAAACTTCTCCTGTCCTAAGAATACGCACTGTACAGCAAAACAATATAAACTAGTTCATTTTACCTCTCATAGATGTCGCTCAGGCCTTAATAGGCCTCCGTTCCTGAAATCGTTATCTGCTGCCGTGCCTTTCATATCTAGCTGTTACATCAGGATGACGAGAATGCAGCTCGGAATATTGTATCTTACGTCTTTGTATTATTTTAAGCAAGACGTTTAGAAAATATTCTCTGTCTTGCATTATTGTTTCTTTGATGGTGCATCAACGCAATTGGATCTCTTTCTGAACCGCGTGTTTGGATGAGGGGTTCTGTATATGTATGATGGAAAGACGGACGGAGATATATATGAAAGCGACGTTTTTGTCTATGGTTCTGTAAAGGGAAGAGGGGGTTCGTGAACCACGCCCTTCCTGCTCATTAACCCATATCCTCTTCATTTCCACATTCGTCACGGATGGAAATCACGTTTGCTTTCCGCTGGTATTCTGTGCGAGAATACGGGCCTGTGCTGATGAAAATGAGTGGGGAACGTCCCAACTCGTGAATGCGCAGAACTTGGGACAACCCATGTACGTTGCCTCCACTTTTTCACCTGATGAGTGTCATGACTGTAAAGGTGGACATATACAGCCGGGCTCCGACTTGCGGACACCCCGACATTTGGATTTTACGACTGCAGTGGGACACTTGAAGCTTTTAGAAAAATCTGATGCAAAATCTGATGAACAGTATCTTAACACAGCATGCACATTTTTCCAATATTTCTAGCAAAATGGAAAATATTTATTTTACAAACTAGGACATTTCTTGAAAAATTTGAGCTATTATGTTTGTATTCAAGAAAGTTAAAAATGAATTTCATTATACTGTATATTTATATTCAATTTATTAAAAAAACACAAATATTTTACTTTCCTTTTTGGAATATTCTCCATCATCTGTGCACAGTATAGCAATACTTTTATTTTTTATTTTACTTTTTGGGGTCCTTATTTTGATGTCAGAAGATCAGATTCTGTGTGGCTTTCTTCTTAACAGTTTTATTCTGCATCTATAAGTTGAGGGGATTCCTACTCCTAAATTTTGATGAACTGGAGAATATTTTATGCATTCTAGACTCAAAAAATACATCACTGAAGCTCAAAGCCTGTAAATTGTCATGTTTTCAGCATGCATTATTGATTAGTGTGAAATTTATGTAATCCTGACAATCATGTGTTCCTACAACTTTTGAAATCTCCAAATTTTCAAGACAAGAAAGCACAAATATTCACCTCCCTGTCCTAATTTTCCCAATTTGTTTTAGAAATTCCATAGTTTCAGATCAAAACTGGCTAAAATCTAGGAATTTTTGGCTTAAAACTGGGTGTTGTGTGAAAAAAAACTTTTTTTATACTTATATGGGACACTTTCTTTGCTCAATACAATTCTGTGATGATATTCTTTTCTTTTTTTGCATTCTGAAAAGAGAATAATGGAATGACACACACACACCGCAGCAACTAAAATTGTAATCCCCTCAGTATATAGTCCCCACCTCTCCCTAATTCTAGTGGGCAGATTGAACTGCTGCAGCTGGTTTAAGATCCCCTTCAGCAAAAAGCTCCTCCAGGATTTGGGCATCCACCTTGGTTCTCCTCACACATGCATATACAGCACTGCTGCAGCTGATTCAAAGATACGCCATTATCGATCCCGTATTTTATTTTTGAAAATGAGCCAGTATAAATTGGAATTCAGAAATACGAATCTCGTTTATTATCACCTCAACTCATTTCCCCAAACATACTGCACATTCATGCATCGTTACGGAAAAACGCCTGCAGCAAAATATTTTAATTCCGGGGATCTCGAGTGCCGGAAAGGAATCTTTCGAGTCCATCTCACTTCCGCCTTTTCTTTCGCACGTTTCCGGTCTATATAATCGCTTCCCTTTATATTGTCGTCGCCTGAATCTGGATTTAATTGTAATTTCATTCTACTCGTTTTTGCGTGTCACAGAAGTCAAAACGGTTGGCGTGAGAGTGTATTTTAAGTGGGGGGAATTTTCAGTGCAAGAAGTGTTTGCAGTTTCCTGTTTGACGACGCCAGGATATATAGGAGTATATTCTGTTGTTCTTTTTACGAGGGTTGGTTCATAAGTTTTGAGACTTTTTGACAGAGATACAACGGAGTTTAAACAATTCCCCTCTTTATTTTATTCGCCTAGCCACACCATTTGGCAATACTTCATGGCTGTTCAACATGCTCTCTGCCAATTTCAATTAATTTTTTTAATGTGATAAAATCCAATTATCAAAACAGTACTAAAAATTGAGTTTTGTTTGTTCATTAGGCTGCTTTTTCTTGGCAGAAATGAGGTTATCCCTGCTGTCCTCAAAATCAATCCATTTTGGGTGGTTTTTTGTTTTACTGTTGGAACAGACAAAATTCACAGGATGCCAAAGTAACCAACAAAACTTGATTTTTGGCATTGTTTTGATCATTGGATTTATTGCAAGAAAAAATGCATTGACATTGGCAGAGAGTGTATTGAACATAACTGAAGTGTTGCCAAATGATGCAGCATGCAAATAAAAAAAATTGGAATTGTTGAAATTCTGTGGGATCTACAGTACTTTAAAAAGTTTCTAAACTTATGAAGTGTTGCAAAATGATGGGGCTTTACAATTAATTTTTTTGAATTGTTATTGAAACTTCATTGGAACTACAGTACTTCAAAAAGTCTCAGAAGCTATGAAGTGTAGCCAAATGATGGGGCCATGCAAAAAATTAAATTTTTGTAATTGTTGAAACATCTTTGGATCTACCAGTGCTTCAAAAAGTCTCAGAAGCTATGTAGTGTGGCCAAATGATGCAGCATGCAAGTAAAAAAATGGAATTGTTGAAATTCAGTTGGATCTACTTCAAAAAGTCTCAAAATTTAAAAGTGTTGCCAAATGATGGGATTATGCGAGTTTAAAAAATGGAATTGTTGAAACACTCCATTGGATCTAATTCAAAAAAATCTCAAAACTTATGAACCAACCCTCTTGTCCATAAACAAGTCACAGTATATTGCTTTTATTTTTTTAAAGCTTCATTTTTTAAAGCTTTTTTTTAAATGATGGGACTGTGCAAGTAAAAAAAAAATTGTTGAAACTCCATTGAATCTACTTGAAAAAAGTCTTTAAATTTATGAAGTGTTGCCAAATGATGGGGTTATGCAAGTAATTAATTTTTTGGCATTGTTGAAACATCTTTGGATCTATAGTACTTCAAAAAGTCTCAGAAGCTATGAAGTGTTGCCAAATGATGGGGCTATGCAAATACTGTAATTAAATTTTTTAATTGCTGAAACTTCTTTGGATCTACAATGCTTCAAAAAGGCTCAAAAGTTATGAAGTGTTCCCAAATGATGGGGCTATGCAAGTAAAAAAAATGTAATTTTTGAAACTCCATTGGATCTACTTTGAAAAAGTCTTTAAATTTATAAAGTGTTGCCAAATGATGAGATTATGCGAGGTTAAAAAAAATGGAATTGTTGAAACACTCCATTGGATCTAATTCAAAAAAAATCTCAAAACTTATGAACCAACCCTCTTGTCCATAAACAAGTCACAGTATATTGCTTTTATTTTTTTTAAAGCTTCAGTCGATTTTACTTTTCTTTTTATTTTGTTTCCTGTTTGATGGTTGATGACATCCGGAATGAGAGGGGGGGGGGAGCAGGACTTCTTTTTGTTGTGTCCGTTTGGGGCATGTTGCGTGCATCATGGCCGCAGATGGGAATGAGGAGTGGCTGTGTTCTGGTGTTGGGGGGGATGTCCTGCATACATGTGTGTTGCACAGCAGCAGCAGCAGCAGTGTGAATAAAACTTTTGCTTTCATGAGGTGTTTGGAATGTGGTCAGTCAGTGTTTCTTTTGGCTTGTGAAAGGATTGGAGAATAAGCTCTGTACATATCTGTGACTTTTTTTCTTTCTTTTCTTGTGAGAGAGATCAAGTTGTGTTGGATAAATGAGAATAAGGTCTTTGGAAATTTCACTGCAGAGTTAATATTCTATAAGATCACTTATTCCATAGGAGTTCCCAACATTTATACAGTCTAGAAAATTATTATCCTGCACATTTTTTATGAAATTATGTTACAGCTGCAACTTGGTGAGGCAAATGGAGTTCAATTTGGGGGGAATGTCCTGAATACATGTCCTGGGTGTTGCACATCAGCAGCAGTATGAATGAATGAAACTTTTGCTTTGATTAGGTGCTCAAAATAATGTGGCCAGTTAGTATTTCTTTTGGCTGGTGAAAGGATTGAAGAATAAGCTCTGTACATATCTGTGACTTTTTTCTTTTCTTTTCTTGTGAGATAGATCAAGTTGTGTTGGATAAATGAGAAGGTCTTTGGAAATTTCACTGCATAGTTAATATTCCATAAGATCACTATACATGAGTTCCCAACATTTATGCAGTGTAGAAAATTATTATCCTGTACATTTGTTGTGAAAATATTTTTACAGCTGCAACTTGATGAGGCAAATGGAGTTCAATTTGGGGGGAATGTCCTGCATACATGTCCTGGGTGTTGCACATCAGCAGCAGTATGAATGAAACTTTTGCTTTGATTAGGTGCTCAAAAGAATGTGGCCAGTTAGTATTTCTTTTGGCTGGTGATGAAAGGATTGAAGAAGCTCTGTGACTTTTTTGTGAGACAGAACAAGTTGTGTTAGATACATGAGAAGGTCTTATTAGAAATACACTGGACAAGTGGTATTTTGCAGAATCAGGATTTTTATCCATTTACAATACATAAACAATTTTTGTTATTGTAAAAAATTTGAAAAAATTGTGGCTTTGAAAATATCCTTGTTAGCATGAAAATATCTTTGTTGTTATGAAAATATCTTTGTTGTTATGAAAATATCTTTGTTGTTATGAAAATATCTTTGTTGCTATGAAAATATTTTAAATTTCCACCTTGATGAGGCATATATTTGGGAGAAATTTCCTGCATACATCTGTGTTGTAAGGCAGCAACATCAGTATGAATAAAACTTTTCCTTATTTCATGAGATGTTCAAACTGTGGTCAGTCAGTGTTCCTTTTAGCTTGAGAAAGGATTGAAGAAGCTCTGTGACTTTTTGTGTATGTGTGAGAGAAATCAAGTTGTGTTAGATACATGAGAAGGTCCTTGGAAATTCTCTGGATAAGTGGTATTCCACTGAATCATCATGAATTTCCACCATTTACAGTTTGGAAAACTATTGTCTCAACAACAAAATGCAGCACATTTGTTAAGAGAATATTTTACAATTGGATTTTTAGTGATGGGGCAAATTAAATGCATTGAGAGAAAATTTCCTACATGCTCATAATTGTGCAACAGCATGTGTAAAACTGTTGCTTTCATGAGATGTTTTAAAATGCAGTTAGTCAGTGTGTTTTTTGAGCTTGCTTGAAATGATTTTTTTTATTTTATGAGTGGAAGAAGTTTAAAAAAATCATTGCTTTTCTATATTAGACAATACCTGATTTTTAGTTCCTTGTGTATCTCTGATCGTTTTCAATGGGTTGAGAAAGACAGTTGAAATCACAAATGGCTTTCCAGGAAAGGAGGAGTCCATCACTGTGAGGTAAGCGGCTTTCATTTTTAAATTCCTTGAGTTTTTTTCCATAAAAAATTGTCCAAATTAATTATATTGTATGGTGTTTTAAATTTCATGTAATGCTCATATTGCACTGGAAAGATTATATGAATACTAAGAGTTGTTCAGCGATTCGTCCAGTACAACTAATGCTGTACCACGGAAGCCAAGTTTACGTGTTTAAAGGAGCAAGATCTGATTCAAACTTCTCTAAATGTTCCAAGACTGTCGTCTCGAGTATATATAGATGTCACTCTACTGCTTGATTGAATTTCTTCGAGAAATATTCCATCACATATAGCTCCGTGCATCAATCCAATATCCCGTGGAATTTCTTTACTACGGTGTAAACCAAATGAGATCGTTCGAAGCCAAAAATCAGAGCAGTTGCTGGGAACGGATATAATGGGTAGAAAAAGTAAGCAACCCGCATTGTCCGTCAATTCCCCGCCGCGAACATATGCAGTATACCATTCCGAGTAAGTTTTTCCGTGTACCAAGAATTGTACAGAATTTTGCAACGGTGTGTAATTTAGGAAACACTCGACATGATGGATCGACGAGGCGATTTTTCGCAATTTCGTGCTACTGTATGTATTGTAGTTGTAGTCTGTATAAGTATAGCAGCAATTTCAACTCGAATTCCACCTGCTGCTTTTCCAAGCCCATGATCTGTTCATATCCTGTCAAAACGTCTCGAGATTTACGTTAAAAACTTCAAGTAGATGTCGCCCTATTCTTCGACCCAATCTTCGCTGCTGCGCATAACGCCGGATCTCCCATCATAAAAAAATTGTTCCAGCACCATGAGCATTTGCAAAAACACCTGAAGATCAGAGCAGGTGGGGGGAATGAAGCAGATGATGGGGGGTCATGATTCGATGGGTAAACCCAGCCTTCCACCCCAACCCCGTTCACAGTAGCAAACATTCCCTTCAGTTGAACTCGCTCTCCCCCTGCTGCACCGTTGTGTTTTGCAACCCTGACGATGTCATCTGTTGGGAACTAGGGTTTCTCACCCGTGGAACAGGATGCACAGCCAGTGATCATCCGCGGAACTGCGCAGTAGAAAAAAAATAAAGAATAAACCGGAAAATGTTCAAATATCCCTCATCCCCAACACGAGGCGATCCCCCCCCCCCCCCTCCCGCTATCTTTTATGTATGAAGGGCGCCTTGAATAAAAACTTTAATTCATTAATTCATTACATATCGCATCTTGTCTGATTATCAGGAGAAGGGGGTGTATTTTGTGTGAATGTCATTTCCCCTCTACGAAGCTCCAACACCTCAGGAAGACATTTTTTTATGATAATAATAATACAAACAAGCAAATAAGAAAAAACTTCAAGACATAAATCTCCAATGGATGTATTGTCCCCCAATGGCCCCAATACTCCGCATTTTTGTTCACATATTTTGCAAATTTTAATTTTCTAGTTGAGTAAACTAATATTGACGGAAATGTACATATACAATACATATTAATTTCCTCTACACTTGAGGATGCTAATTTGTTGGACACAAATACAGCGCAGAACAGTATTCATTTATTTTTTCATTTTCTTCTTCTAAATATGGCCAGTCCTGATGTGCTGTGAGCCCTTTAATAAAATTTTGAAAGAAACTGGAAATATATAACACCTATACTGTACCAGACAATAGTATGGATATCTGCTTTCCACTGTGTATAAAGCTTCAGTCCATAGAGATAAATTATTTATGGGGTGTCAAAGAACTCTCATCCATTCAAGTCAGTTATAGTCACTTTCAAATACAGTTCCATTTGCAAATCCTATATGACTGTCCTCATCATGAATCATTCTATGTGTCACATTATAGGAAACATTTACTGCACTGTTTTGGCATTATTGGATTCTGTGTGGGAAAAAAACTTTTTTTTTTCTGGGCAATCCTGTAAAAATTGCCACACCTGTTCATAGCCTTCATGGTGTGGGAAACCTTTTTTCTCTTTTGGAGCATTTACGCCATGAAGCATGATGATGATCTATGCTGATACAAAGTTTTAACAAGTTCCAATAAAAAGGTTGCATTCTATATAAGGCAAAATCTCTTTGAAGCAGGTCATGTGAAACATTATAGTTTTTTTTTAATCTAAGCTGGTGGAGAGGATTTTTATGGCTTTAATTTTCTGGATTAGAAATTGAAATGTGTAGATATTTTAATTTTTAATTCCTTTTGCAAATTTTTTTTTTTTGCTATCCACTGACAAGCATGGAACTTATATTCTGATTTGGAAATTTCCACTGTAGGAGGGAAGAATGGGATCAAAGCTGAACTTGCTGCTGCTTTGGCTGCTCTTGTGTGATGCCTGGGGACAGGAAGCCTTTGTCACACTCCGCCAGGGGTCGCTCAGGGGAAACAGGGTTCCAGTGAATGACCCAGAGAGAAGTGAAGTTTTCTCTTTTCTGGCTGTGCCTTATGCCAAACCTCCCATCAATGAGCTCCGTTTCAGGGTTTGTTGTGATTTTTAAAATAATTTCTTCATCTGCTGAGATTGATCAAATGTATATGTTTTTTCATTATTAGAGCCCAGAACCTCATCCAGGTTGGAACAGAACCCTGAAGGCAGACAGATTTGGACCTTCTTGTCCCCAGCTCCAGGCCCAAACATCAAGTGAAGACTGCCTGACACTTAACATCTGGATTCCTGAAGTCAGTAAAATTTGGTACTTTCCTGTTATCTCAGTACCTACTTTCTGTGCACCTACCAGAAATTGTGAATTTCATTTTTCCGCATTCTGCTGAAACTGATTTTGGGAGGTCAGGTAAAGTTAGATTAGGTCAGGTTATGTTAGTAACAAATATCTTTCAATTATCATAACCTGACCTAACCTAACTTTACCTAACCGCCTCCCAAAATCAGTTTCAGCAGAAACCCAAAGAAATCAGAAACTGATTTTGGGAGACTTCAGAGGTGAAGTTAGGTTATTTGTCTGGATGGTAGGGATGTAGTTCTTTTTCTCTTCAACTAACATGATTAACTAATTTTTCATTGCACAAATACTGAATTCACCAGACAAACAAAAATGGTTACTGAGATGAGAGGAAAGTACCTAAAATTTAGATATGAATCAGTTTTTTAAATATTTTGTTCTATCTTAAGATACCAAGGAATTTCCCACAATTCCCTGTGGTGGTCATTTTAGCTGGTGAGTTCTTTGAAAGAGGAGCAACAGCAAGGATTCCTGGGGAAGACTTGGCAGCCAGAGACATAGTTGTTATAACAGTGAACTACAGACTACATTTGCTTGGTTAGTGTCAAGAGAAAGACATTTCAATTTTGACGTTGATATAGTGTTGAAATGGTTTTGTAGGATTTCTGAGCTTGGAAGATCCAATGGCCCCAGGGAACATGGGACTAGAAGACCAACGTTTGGCCCTGACCTGGGTCCAAGAAAATGTAGAGATGTTTGGTGGTGACCCAAGAAGGGTAACTTTACTGGGACACTCAGCTGGAGCTGCTTCTGCACTTTTGCATCATGTTTCACCAAAGACACAAGGTTTGTCTGAAAAAGCTCATCAGCAAATGTTTTTCTTTTTATCACTGAGACCTCATTTTAATTTTTTTTGGATATCTTATGAATCATCAGGACTTTACAGTCAATTGATATTGATGGGAGGTACTGGTTTGGCTCCATGGGCACTGAGCAGAAAGCCTAGACTTTATGCTCAAGATTTAGCAAGAAGGTTGGCTTGTCCTTTGAATTTCCCCATGCAGACCTTGGATTGCTTGAGACTGAGGCCACTTGAGGACTTGCTTCAGGCATATGAACAACAAAGATCAGTGAGTTTGCTAAACTTTAACCAAAGAGTTGGATCTCAAGGGATGGTTTTATAACAGGATTACAACTTACCACCTCATGGAGCCATTTATGGGCCAGTTGTGGACAAATTCTTGCCAACCTCAGCCAGGCAATTGCCAAGACACCCAAGACAAGCTCTTCAAATGAACATGTTTCCAAGGATCCCTTGTCTTGTTGGAGGAACCAAAGATGAAGGACTGATAGCTTTGTGTAAGTTCTTCTTTTTGGCCAGGAAGATTCCTTCTGATGTAGATGATCATCTCTCTTTGATGGCAGACTATTTTGGAGAGATTCACAGACAGTCTTATCAAGAAGTAGTGGCCTTCTTCCTAAATACTGCAATCCCTTTGACCCTGGAGCTTTATGGCTTGGTGAATTCAACCCAGAGCATGACTCCCATGAAGGATATTCTGGAGTATTTGTATTCTCAAAATGTGCCTGTGAATGACAAAGACATGCTATTGAAGAATGTTGTCAAGGTGGGTTCTTCATACTTGTTAGTATAGGATTGGATTGATTTTGACTTGATTCTGTGTTTCAAAATTACAGTTCTTCACTGACTCCTACTTTGCTTCACCAATGGCAGAAACTCTGAAGTACTTGACCCGGTCAGAGAGAGACAGTCAGGTCTTTGCCTATGGGTTGGACTACCCAACAGTAGCTGACATCTATGGAAACTCACTACAGATCACTGGCTCAGGGCATGGTAATGACTTGTTGTACCTCCTGTCTCCCTCCATGTACCAGGTGACACAACAAGGAAGAGGGTTAACTTTCAGGGAGAGAAATGTGGTTGAGGACATTGGTGGCATGTGGGCTGAGTTCATCTCCAAGGGGTGAGTAATTGGACTTCTTTTTCATGTTAAAGTTTAATTAAACGTGTCTTTATATTGGATCAGGAAGCCTCAGTCATTTGCTTACTCAGCTGAGGAATGGACATCATATGTACAAAGCAATCCTGAGGTGTATGCAGTGCAGGAATCAAAGATGATCAGTGCCATGGACCTACAGAAGGCCATGTCCTTGTGGACTCATTTGCTGCCTCTGGTGTCTGAATGGGGATCCAAGTCAAATCCCTGGGGACCTGGTGTTCCTCCTCCTACAACTCCAAGGCCAGATTTTCAGCGAGAAAATGGTTAATATTTTATTATTTTGTCTATAGTTTTTATATTTCTACAGTTCAATAAATAAATTTCTGTACTGTACCCAAGTTCAAAACATTCAAAGCAATCATTTTGTTTGACTTGTTTGAAATCTGGGAAGTTGAGAACCCCAAATTCAGAAAATTTTTCTAAGGAAGATCAATTATGCAGTACAAAGATTAAAAATCCTGGAATCACCAATAAAAAAGAAGCAATTTTCCAGACTTTCCTTCCCCCTTTTGCTTTAGTGTATAACAAAACTAAAGTTTGCAATAAATATCTTCGCAAACCAATAAAAAAATACTGAATTATTATAGCATCCATTTGAGCTTGCTATAATTCAAATCTCCCTGAGTCAAAAACCTCCCTACAAAGAAAACATATACAGATACAATTTTGTTAATTCTCTGATATTGAAATTCCTTGAAGATGAATACATGTTTTATAGACCTCCCTAACTCAATGACTGTTCTCCTCAAACCTCTATAACCCAGACTGATACAGAGGACCTTAATTGGTCTATGAATGCCACAGAAAATGGAGAGCAATACAAATTCAACCATGTGTATTTCAAGAGAAAAATTGATATAATTGGCCATATATGTACCGTTTCTTCGAAGTTCAGTATCGTAAATGTCAACTCATTGGCCTAGCAGGAGTTTGAGGCCAAGAAGATGACTAATTATAACTTTCTATAATTTTTTTCCCCTGCAAAAACTCGTCTATATAATTTTTGAAACGCCAGAATTTGTTAAATTATTTATTGGGTCTCTTTGAGTGGGGGTCTGACTTGGGAAGTTTTTAGAATCCAGGAAATCCAGCATTACAGCACCCCCTTATAACCATGAGAAAGTCCCAATTCAGAAACATGTTGAATAACCCGTTAATCACGGCACAGCCACGCACCCTCCTGACGTTCAGAATTACGCGACGCACACGCGCGGATGAACATGGCGACATTTTGATGTACTGTTCATTACAATACCGCTTAACGTGCGTTATTATTATACAGATCCGACGCAGCCGTACCAAGCAGTGATGTGGGTCCTGGTGGTCTGCGTGGTGATGCTGGTGGTCCTGTTGGTGACCAGTGTGGTGTGCGTGGCTCGTACCAGAAAACATCGTGACCTTGCCCCCCACTTCCCGCACCGCTGACACAAGCCCAGCACTGGCTTCTCCACGTATACACCGCGCCCCGAAGCTTTCTGACTTAACCGTCTTGTACTGACCGGGGACAGTCCCGCCGCTGTATCTGTCCGCGGGGACAGGTCCTTCTCCAGGAACCCCTCTGGCCCCTACTACCTCTCCGAAATGTCCACCACTATCTGAATTAATGTCCTGATGATGTATAAATTTGGCTCAATCATAGTGAAAACAGCGAACCACCATAAAAAGCGTGATATAGGCGGATACAAAATTTCAAACATTTTTATACAGGTCTTTAATTTCGAATAGGCAAGTTTGGTGAATATTCGGGAATTTTTTCAGAGATAAATTTATTATCAAGAAATATAGCAGCTGAAATATGTATGGCATATGATAATGTAATTTGATTCAATGCAAATTAAAGATGAATTGAATTTAGGTTCAATTAGACTAAAAACCACTTTGCTAGCTTAAAAATCTGCAATTTAATCTTGCAACAATGGAATGTTTCAGGGACTCAAAAGTGTTGCATGCTTTTTTGTGTAAGGATGCATTTCCCCTGACATTTTAGGCTTAATATTTAAGGTGAGCTTTTATTTGAGCTTGTGTGTGTTAAACTGGTATACTTAAGTAAATACAATAATTAAAGATGAATAAAATTTATATTATCTCAAGAGGCCTATCCTAATTGCTCTTGTCAAATAAAAACAGAACTTGATCCAGCATGATATTAATTCCTGATTTTCTCCAAGAAAGGTTTATGGAAAATCTAAAAAGATTCATTGCTGACTGTTCAATTAGCATGAAAAATAAATAATTTTATTCAGAAATAAAGATGAGTTCCTGAGAATGGTTGAATGATTAAAATTCAGAGGTGTTTCACAGCATTAAATAAAAATGTTGGATGAATAAAAAATAACTCGGAATAAATGATTCATCTTCTTATTCCTTCTTGACTGTCCCCAGTTAGTACAAGAGAGTCCTGAGAATTTTCAGCAAACATTGTTACAATCAGAGCATACAGATGCTATTTTTGGAACTTGATGTGCTACAAAATTTTTATGCTGTCGGTCAAGCAATTTTTTTTTTTTGCGGTTTGTTATACGGTGTATTGAGAGATCAGTGCTGGGAATCGACTCGTGCGACATCGAGCGGATTTTATGTGCGCTATTACGGAGTGAGTGCAGCTTGTACAAAGAAAAAATATGCCAGCCCATGATGTGCGAGTGTGAGTGAGTGCAAAACATCGCGGTCGAAGAAAAGAAGAAACATCATCACTTGCTGTTTCCTGCTTCCGGATTGGAGTGTGATTTTTTGTGTGTTTATATCTTGTAGACAACAGCTTGTTTGTATATATGTGCTGTATATTTTTGTTTTTTTTTGCACGGAACTCGCTTTTGTATACCGGGTGTATAACCTCATGTTTTATTTTTTTTATATTCGGAAGAAACAATCACTGTATGGAGCTTCGACGGTTTTAATGGACCTGATGATGGCATTGATTCCAAATTTGTTGTTGAGAAAAGACTTCATTAGTCTGCTACTACAGGAGCTTTAGTCTTTTACTATATTTATCCCCAAACAAAATGGCGATAAAGCAGGTTTTCAGAAAGTCTTTGTTCCTTTTTCTGGTCATCTCTTCTTTGGCTTGGATTTCAGAGTGTAATGGTGAGACATTTTCTCAGGTAAGGTTTATATAGACATTCGACTTTTGATGTTGGTTTCAGTGGCAGTAACTGGACCTTTATGGTGTTATAACTGCAAGAGAAATTGTGATCTTAATTTGGGTGCTGCTGTTCAGTGTCCCAGACAGGATGAGTTGTGTGTCACCTACTATGAAGACACCAACATGAGTAAGTTTTTCATTATTCTGGGCTGAAATGAATCATATCTTATGAATTATATACATGTATAGAGAAAATAACTGGAAGGGACTGTTTGAGATCTTTCAAGGGGTGTTATCCTGTTGCTGGAAATGAATTTGCCTGTGCTTGCAATGAACATTTTTGCAACAACAGGTACTAATTAATTTTGGCTTGATGTGCTGAATTAAAAACTTCATGAGTTTTTAATTTTTACAGGAGATATGTGAGGCCCTTCTATGAAGACTCAACTGCCCAGTATGTTAAGAGGATGAGAAGTGGGATGCTTAATCACCAAGAAAACTTCTTGTAGTTTTCTTTTGAGCAGTACAGCTGTTGGTCTACCATATCAGTTTCCCAAGGTTTCAGTTCACCAGTTTTTCTTTGTGAGTTGAATTTATTCCTTAAATTAGTCTGGTGGTAAAATTGAGAGCAACCATGCTGGTGCAACAGTCAGCAAACTTGGCAGTCATATTGCTGGCAGCCATGGTCATCAGTAAATCTGGCCCTGGGCTGGCTCAGAGATCTGGCATGATTAATTTGATTAATGAGAGCAGGTCAGATGTTAATTATGTTAAATTTTCAACAGGTCCTTTGTTCTGCTACCAGTGTGACAGGAACTGTGATGTTGAATTGGGCACCATCAAGCAGTGTCCTGGGAATTTGGACCAATGTGCAACATTTTATTCTGATGAGGCTTTCAGTATGTATTTAATTTTTACAGATCGATGATATCGTCTCAATTGTTGAATAATGTGACAACAATACATAATTTTTTTGCAGAAAGGATACAAGGAAGGGGATGTTTGTACCACAACAAGGGTTGCTCTAAGTTGTTTGCAGATCATGGATATGTGTGCACTTGTCCTGAGCACTTCTGCAATAACCGGAGGCTAATGCCAGCTTTTTTTGTGGATCCTGAGGATGACACCAATAGTGGAGATCCTTTACTGGGAGTGGAAATGGCTGACAGGATCATTGAGGAAAACAAACGTTTAGCCATGTATCCAGAAGGCGAACTGTTATTTCGCTGACTGTTGTTGAAAATTGTTGTGTCCCATATGATTATATTTATTTGTTAAATGTAAAATTTCTTGCTACAACTTGGAGCTGTGCTCCTGTGCATTTTATTTTTTCGAAATGGAATCTGACTAGATTGATTTGATGATCAAGTTCAGAGGAGAAATATGCATCTCCATGAGTCCTGCTGGTCTAACCTAGACCTGCTGATTAACTTTGACCTGATGGTCTAACTTCTATCAGAAAACTGTTCCTTATTATTATTGCACTTCTAACTTTTCTTGGTTGCTTCCTTAAGCAATGATTACGCATAAATCGGCAATGCCTCCATCCTGGATGCACAATGGCTTTGTGAATAAAATATATTATTTAAAAAACTTCAGCTTTTATGCATTCCAAAATTCTTAGTTTGTCCAATTCTTTAATGATCCTTACTGTACACATCTTATTTCTACAAATTAAAATGTCCTTCAACTAAAATAACTAAAAATTTCCTGCATACCATTCAGGAAATTTTTTTGTTGCGTAACGTAGGACTGTATGTTCACATAGAGAGCGCTCAGCGGAAAATGTTGCTTTCAGCCTTCATGAACAGCGCTCTCTATAAAGTGATCAGCTCTTTGAGTTTGGTTAAACCGGTAAGGAGTGTCCTGCTAGCAGAAGACAAGTACCGTTCAAAACTTCGCGTGCTGTGCAGGTGAAAGGATATGTGCGAAACTTCTCGGATTCGTCTGTTGTGCGTATGTAATTTTCTTCCATGTTCATGAGTTTATGTATTTTGTGACCCTGGAAATACATGTAATTGAAAGTTTGCCGCCGTAAGCGATTGTTTCGGCGTGAAAAAGGTGAACAATTTCTGCTTGTTTGAATAAATATACGTTCCGGTCCGAACGGCTCGCCAAAAATTTTGAGCTGTGCAAGTTCTTTATAGTGCCATTGTTGGGTGTTGTAGATGAGCGTGTGGCGTTCGCGCGGTTTATGTTAGAGATTGAATGAATGAATCTAGTTTCGTAACCGTTTCTCTATAAGTTCAATGCGCAGTGCGCAAAATATGCATTTCTTCTGTGGGAAATTTGGCCCAGGTGTAATTTGAAAACTTACGATCTAGGAAGGGTCAGGTACAATACTCTGTTTCAAGTCTGCTCTGTATGAGTGTGTAAGAAAAGTGTCCTCAAGAGCTTAGAACTGCGAATGTTGAATCGTTGTTACCCATAACGGACATTCATGTCCGATGAGAAGCTGACTTGAAGTATGGTCTTCCTCGAAATGAAGTTCGATTGTTGAATATTTCTGTTGATTTTTGACGATGACAAGTAAGATGAACTTTGGTGTTGACTAAACATCTCTTCGTTTCTCGCGATGGTTCCATTGTTTATGAGGACTTCATTGTCAGGATGACTATGCGGAAGTCGAAGACCAAGTTCAGGGAAAATTAATGCGTCAGTAAGTGCCGGGGGTATCGTCGGGTGTATTCGTTGACACGAGTGCTTCATTCGAGAGTTGCTTCAATTTTGACCTTGAATCTAAGCATGCTCCTAGGAAGCATTGATGGATGTGAAATTGAATGCTTCATGGAACTGGCGCCGTTCACTCTTCCAGAGTAGCATGCAAAATATGAATGTGATGAAATCGAATAGGAGTATGCCTAGTTAACATGTATCAGTGGATTTAAATGCAAGAGTCTGTAGGATAACGCGTTTCGAAAAGCAGCCAGCTTTATCCCGAACTGAAAGTATACCATTATTTTGTAAACGCCGGTTCGTTCGTTTACATACGTTCGTTTAAATGCCCGTTGAGTCTTAAAGGATCAGAAACGCTGCTGCTGAAGACATCGAATGTTGCTTGATGTAATCTCAATTCTGGAGAGTGAAATGCAGGTTCTAACAGGACAGTAATTTCTATCTTATGGATGGATTTGGAATAATGATTTTCATTGCGTTGAGTGTTCTTCAGATTTTCAGATAAAAAGTGATCATGGCCGAAAACGGTCCGGAATACATCCAAGCCGAGCTTGAGAATTTCGGCGTCGAAATGAACTTGAGCCTCGCGGAAAAATTACACGAATTATCAGTTGCCTACGGAGTATCGGATGACGACATAGTGTCTGAGTGGTTCACCTTTTCACAAACACTAACTGATCCCATTCCAACCCTGGACAAGATTCTCGCCATGGAAAAGAGTGTCTTGGTGAAGAGGAATACTATTTCTACGCCCTTGATTCCGCCGAAGCACACTCCAACGCCGACCCGTCAATCGGAAGTTCGTCGAATGGATGTCGACGTTGATATTCTTGCAGCGATTTACAATGATGGTGAAGCTCCTCATGTGACCCCGAAAATTGTGCGTCAGGGTGAGTTGAATGAATTCGTGTATTACGGAATGTTTCTGCTACGCGTGAAATCCTGAAGTCCGTGATCTGTTCAACTACATTTTTCCCGCGGATGGCCAGTATGCTTAAGAGGATTGGTGCAAAGGTTTCTTGTTGGAATTTTTTATGAGACAGAGATGAAAGTGCGCCTCCTGGGAAATAAGTTTCACGTACGACAATTCATGAATTCCGAGGTACAGTATTTTTTTTTTGAGTGCCGGAAATTACTGTACTAGCGTGCATCAGATTAGGGTATTATTGATGCACCGGGTGAAAATCTACAATTTGACCTTGATAATTCGAACCTCTGTAAGTCAAATATCTCCCAATGTCGATATTTTTCAAGTCCCTGTCTGAAATTCCGTATCAACAATGGAATGAAAAATTCCCGAATTGAAAGGCTATGCCCCTCAAAAATCCAACCTCCATACGTCAAATTTTCTGGACACCTTTTGGCGATTATTTTGTTGACACAGGAAAGAGTGAAGCAATCAAAATGTAACTCGATGTGTTTTGAAAGGAAATTATAGACTAATTGGTTATATTAACCTTTGCCTCCAACCTCAGCGTTCTGTCCACTCATTTGAGATTCAATTCAATGCCCAGAATATCACCAATCACAATCTTCTGTGATTTTTCTTTTCTCTCCCCAACAAAAAATGGTTGTTTCCCTAACTCGAATTGTTTTTCTGGTCCTTCGAATTTCAACTTGAAGAGTTTCGACTGTATACATGACTTTCTGAAAATTTGAGGTCCTTTATTTGAAGTGAAAATTGCCGTCTGTCGAGTTCAATTCTCTAAAAAAATGATGCATTTTTTTCTGTTTAGATAAATCCTTGCGTGGGGCAAAAACGCCGTCTGTTTTATTTACCCCGAACAACTCATCTCCGGGAGCATGCACCCCCTCTGAGAAGTACGTGAATCGGTTAGGTAAAGGACAAGTCATGGAAGTGGTGAAGTTTGGGGAAGCCTTTGCTCCCAGCTCTTGGAAAAATTCAGCCCGTTCAGAAATAAACGCCAGTGTTCGCCTACTCAATGAAGAACTCGCTCTCACGGAAACCTACGCCTACATGTGCGATCGTTTGGACATCCAGCGTCAAGTGCTGTTCACTGCAGCTGAAGAACTCGGGAAAATCATGCTTGAAGACCTGACGGCTGGAAACCCTGTTCCTTGCATTTTAGAGTCTGCTCAGGAATATTACTGCGTCGGTCGCATTTTCTGCGATTCTCGTGGAAAGCTCAACAATGCATCTGTATTTTTGGAGAACTGTTCGTCGGATGCCGTTGGAAGCATCGCGACTCTGGACCTAAGTCACCTTGCGGACAAACAATACTCGTTTTTTTTTTCTGCGATTCTCGTGAAAAGCTCAACAATGCATCTGTATTTTTGGAGAACTGTTCGTCGGATGCCGTTGGAAGCATCGCGACTCTGGACCTAAGTCACCTTGCGGACAAACAATACTCGTTTTTTCCCGGGCAAATCGTCGTCGTCAAAGGAAGCAATCCCACGGGGAAGAAGATTATCGTGTCTGAGTTGCACACTGGGTCAGTACCTGAGGCCTGCGACTTGAATCTGGATTTCCGAGGAACTCTGCGGGTTGCTGTTTGTTCAGGACCGTATTCCGCAGCTTCCAACATGCTTTACGAGCCGTTCAAGGACTTGATTGCGGAGTTGAAGCAGTTGAAACCGCATGTTGTGATTCTATGCGGGCCTTTTGTGGACGCGAATAACGTGTGTGTGTCAGAAGATGGCTTATCTGTAGAATATTCCACGATTTTTAATGAAACTATTGCGGAACTGTGTGAACTGGGGTGTCAAGTTGCTGTGATTGCTTCGGCCAACGACGTTCATCACGATGCGGTTTATCCCACTCCTCCTTACACGACTAGTTTGAAAGTGCCAGAGAATGTCAAATTTTTCAGCGATCCGTGTTTGCTGCGGATTAACGGATTAGTGGTTGGTTGTACTGCCACTGATATTCTATTCCATCTCGGGAAGGAAGAATTGAACGTAGGAGGAGGTGATCGGTTCCATAGACTCGGCGAATATATTTTGAAGCAAAGTTGCGGATTAACGGATTAGTGGTTGGTTGTACTGCCACTGATATTCTATTCCATCTCGGGAAGGAAGAATTGAACGTAGGAGGAGGTGATCGGTTCCATAGACTCGGCGAATATATTTTGAAGCAAAGGAGTTTTTATCCGCTTTATCCTCCCGCCGTGGGTGTGAATCTGGATTTGTCGCATTACGAAGGACACGTGGATTTGCCTGTGAAACCGAATTTACTGATCGCCCCGTCCACGTTTTCTCCATTCGTGAAAAATGTCCGAGGGTGTGTTGTGATCAACCCTGGGTTTCTTTGTAAGGGGGGTTCTGGTGGGACATTTGCCGTGATTGAAGTGAACAGTGACTTTCGCCCGAGTGAAGAGAAGGATCCTGAAGGGATCAGTGTGCGAGTTGTAAGAATTTAATGAAATCGGCGCGGGTGTTTTGGAAGTTTTCTGCAAGTTCGGGTTGCAAATTTGGCTATTTTTGATACTCCTTTTGTGTTTTTTTTTTCTTGAACGCTCTGTCGACCTTGAGTTTTGTTACTTGGGAGATGTCGCCTGCATTTTTCTTTCATGATCAGTTTACTGTAATAGGTTAATGTGGTAATTTTGCGTACATTTTTTTTTGTCCGAAATTTGGCATGTGAAAGACGAGCACGAACAGCAAATGGTTTCAGTTTGGAACTAAACCACAGTCTTAAACAGTTCCGTGTAAAATACCGTGATACAGCTAACAAAATGAACTCTCTTCAAAGTTAACTCCCAGAAGTGACAACAGTTCTTAAGCTTGTTTTCAGTATTGTTAGGCTTAGGCCACTGAGTGTTTTATACGAGAGAAAGCCACAAGATATAATTTGAAGCTCAAATGCTCTGTTTTTGTATTATATTTCCTTGTATTTAATGAGACATAATATACAGTATTCTATTGGATTTTTACACGTATTGCATTAAAAGAACAGGGCTGTTCCTTGAAATTTTTATTGATATTTTTATCAAGTGTCTTCAAGCGGTAATCAACATTTTCAGGAAAGCTTCCATCTTATTCAAAAATCTGGCGAAGGAAAGTGCCATGCAGAAAATAAAGTTAAAAATCGTGTAAACTCAGAATGAGCATTTTCAAAATTTTCCTGAATTTTTGTGTGAGCATGGGCATGTGATTCTCAGTAATAACCATAAGGCCTTTACTTCGATTTTTGCCCATTTTTCATCCAGGACAAGGAATTTTTGTGGCACTTGATCAGGGTTTCCCTTAAATTCCTAAAGTTTTAAGAACACAATGAAGCAGGATTTGTTCCAGGGACATTTGTGGCACTAAATCATGGGTTGACTGTACAAGATGTTTTAGGGACCGTTTTTAGCAATATATAAGAGGAGAAAGTATCGGTTGTTCAAGTACAATATTTCCAAGATACTTTTCTTTGTTTCCTCTGAATAAAATACAAATTTGTGCTGAGCTCATTCAATTATTTGCATGGTTGATTTAAACCCAGATTGTGGTTTCCATGCTCATTAATTTTGGTTTGACTTAATTTAATTTGGTGAGATAATCCTTGCGTGAGTCAGCAATACAGGCGACATATAACTGAGATTCCTAAGAGCGAGGCTGAGCGTTAAAGAAAAATTGCCTGCTTTTGTATAATTGAATACATTTTTTCTAGATTTTTAAATTTATTTTTCTTTTGTTGAGGGTTCGGAAAAGGAGGTTAAACATTGTGGAAAAATCAAATAATTTTCGTTTCTACTCGCCATAGGGATTTTATTTTTGAAAAAAAAAAAAATCGCGTTATTCCCGGAAATGTTGTGAAAGCTTACGAGAGAGTGATGTCGGGTGACGCGGCGATAACGGATCTCAGCAAACACGAAATGTCGGTGACGGAATACTTGCGGAAGCGGGACGCCTTTTCCTCGCGCCCGCCGGACGTGGCCCTCTACGAGAATCTCGGCGGTCTTCCCGACGTGACCAACAGTGCCCAGTACGGACGCCACAATTCCAGTTCGCTTCGGAACCCGCCCATCTACGAGAACCTGGACACGTCTTCGACTTCGGACTACGTGAACGCGTCTGCGGCCTTTGACTTCACCGCCATGGCGAGTGCGTTGACTGCCAAGGACGGGTTCCTGCCGCCCCCGCCTCCGTACCCTGGACCCGGTTGCCTGTTCCCGGTGTCGGCTCAAAAGCCGCAACAAAGGTAC